>VZTU01023538.1:73343-140785 GCA_013400835.1 Zapornia atra
CCTGCATTGGCAGGGGGGTTGGACCCAATGATCTCTTGAGGTCCCTTCCAACCCCTACGATTCTGTGATATGCTGGGCCACTCCCCACACAGTAGACTTCATGTAGAAATCTGCCACTAATACACTCAACATGCCGACTTCCACCAGCATAGGAGAAGCAACAGAGATGACAATGTGTGAATGCTTCTCTTCAAGGTTGAAATAATACTTCAGCCTGTGTTCAAGCTCTCACTACACCTGTTGGCAGGGACTAGTTTTTTGCATGAAAGATTTTCCAAAAGAAAATCCAACATAGGCATGGGAAAAGGTGCTTAATTCACATTCAAGTATAACACTACAGACAGAAATTTGAACCCTAATTTACCTTTTCTCTACCAACAGGATGAAAAGAAATATCAAGATCACCACTCATCATCATTATAGCTGCACAAAAGCAGTACTAGTAAATGGTATAGGTAAGAATGGTGTTTTTACCCCTGGATCAGCCAATTCCTATAGTTTTCACAGGCATCCCATCTGAGATGGTTATTTTTGCAGCCTTTTTACACTTGCAGATGGTCCAGCAAATGGGATTTATTAAAGGAACATTCCAGTGTTGAAAAGATGCACATTTCAGATGGCATACTGCACAGATAATGCAAATTTGGATAGGCTGAATGAAATGGGGAAAACCAAGAGAGAGAACGGATTCTCTGGGAAACATCTCCCAAAGAAGTTCCTGAAGGGCATGTTAAAACAACAAATTTTCAATTTGTGTAGGACAAGAAAGAAGAATTAGGCAAATGGGTTGTTCATTCTGAACCACCTTTAAACTTCTATGTTACTTCTAAGACCGTGAAATATAGCTTAAAACTAATCATATAGAATGTCTGTATACTGTCCTCTCTTACCTAGATTTTGTGTCATTTTGTCAGTCAGAACTTGGTTAGATGACCCTAAAATGTCCACAGCAGAGACAAAGGATCTCCATTTTCATAACCTAGCCCAGCAACTCAGAAGTGGTATGAAAGCAGCACTATATAGAAGATGACTCTTCTGAAGCACAATTCCAAAGCACAGCCTTTGATGCTAAACCATAATACTGCCTATTCACATGCCATTTCCAACCCACAGATCTCAAGAACTTTGAACAATGCTCAATAAACCTCGTAAACACCCTGGTGAAGTATACAAGTACTAGCCTTTATCTTCATGCCTGCAGCAGGCTGGCCTTCCTAGAGGAATATGGGATCAGAAGTAGGAATTCAGTCCAGACGGTCTGCCCACTGAACACCAGTACTTCATTACCTCTTGGCTTCTTTCAGCCCTCACCACGGTAGTTCTCACTTCTAAATAAGCTCCCAAGTTCTTCTCCACATAGCAGCACAAGAAAAGTCAATCTAACACTGAGAGAAACATAACAAAACTGTGCTGGAGATAGCCACTGGCAATTTATTCACAGACAGCTTGGCATCTTTTCATAGTGTCATTTAATGTTATCAGATAATAGCTAGTTATTTCTCAAACAAACAGCTGGAATCTAATCCTGTTCTCCTAACTGAGTTGGCAAGATTTTTCTCCTGAGTCATCTCCAGAGAATTCTCTCTTGAGACTTTCTTGTCCAATGGAACCAGCTAAAAGACATCAGATAAAGTCAGAGATCACCACAGCACTTGACATTTTCTTTGCATAATGTTCTCATGCAGAATAATAATTATGCTGTGAACACCAGCCTGAAAGGGGCACATTTCCTTGGAGTGGGCAATCTGGAACTAGCCAGAAACATGGCAAGACAGAACAACAGATGGACATCAACCCAAGCTGAACATCATCAAGGGAAGAAATTACCATGTAAATTAATAGTAACTATCTAGCTTCAAAATTTACACATGGGAAAAGAAAGCAGAAGATTCAGGAGACTTAGAATTAAGTTCTTACACTACTCCATCACCAGACACAAGTTTGCTCGACAACTAAAATAAGTTGGCATGCTGCAGCATGTTCATGTGCCTCTCCTCAAACACATCATAAATAGCTCCCCATCATAGGAACTTTAGCAGGCTGTGCACAGTCTGTAAAGACCAAAAGAAATGACCTTTCTCCCATTCTAAGGGTGTAAGACTAGAGCAGGAGAGAGGAAAACTGAGGTTGCCATTGGTTCACAAAGGATTTGTTTCAGCCATTATTACAGGATACTTCTTCCCATGTGTCTCAATCTAATTCCTTTCCTGACACCCTCCATTAAAAACAAGGTGAGAGAAATACAAAACAATTGGAGAAGCAGCTGAGGATTCATCATATTCTGTAAACATCTCATTTGCAACATGGTGTTTGTATTTATCTTCTTTTCATCCACCCTGATGTGAGCTGCTTTTGTAGTTCTCCACAGACTTAATGCTAGCATCTCCAAGAAAACAGAACCACTTTAGAAGTTCCTCAGAAATGTACAAATATAATGCAGGAACATTAGTCCCACCCCTGATTTCAGTTGCAGAGACAAAACAAAGTGCATTAAGACTGGGCTTCACGAAGCCAGATTTTGGTGTGAACTAGGAAAATTACTTTCTTTGAACTCTGTTTTGCTTGCATTTGCATTTTGAAACTGAAATTTCCCCTTGAAACTCCCAATATGTTTCTGTTGCCTTCAGGGAACAATAAGGGAGCCCTCCTGTGGATAATGCATCACATTTAAATTCCCAAGACCAACAAGGAAAGGCTGTGTAACCTAGGGGATAAAATGGCTCTATTTTAGAGCAAAGAAAGTGAGGTGGTAATCCACTGGAGGCTGTAGTTTAATTTAAATGGCTATTAGCATTGTTCCATTGGGACAGTTACAGTTTAATTCATGCTACTTTCCTGAAGCAAAAGAAATGGCACCAAATAAAACATCCCAGGCCACAAAAGATATCTTACCCAGACAAAAAAGTGTGATGGCTTTTTATATATTATAAATGTTAAAACAGAATTATTTATGCTTCCAAGTCTTCAATACATGAGGTTTAACTTTAGTGGCAACATTTGCATGAGAGCATCAATACTGCTCACCTTAGCAAAGTTCAAGATCAGTGCTCAGCCATGACTGAGTTCGTTAGTACATCACCATTTCCTTTGCACAAGGCATGACAAAGAACATAATACTCTCATTCTCCCTCCTGAAACAGTGAAACACTCAAAAAGGGAAGAGACAAATATCCAACACCAAGGTAACTCTATTGCCTGCCTTGGGTTCTTTTTTTGGGTTCATCAGGTTTCTTGGTTTAAACGCCACCAACTCTGTTCTCATAAATAGCAAAGCAGCCATATTCACCATCACAGGCTGGTCTTCATTGTATGCCACCAGCTTCAAAAAGTTTATTTTTTGGGAAAACAAACAAATAAAACCCCAAGGATGTGGCCCTGCTGGGATTTCAGCATTAGAAAATAAAATAAAATTTTAAAAAAAATCTAATTTCTACCCCAACCATTCCCAGAAAAATCTACATTTGCTTTAAAAGCTTTGCATAATCTTGGTTTACAGACTATATCATAGAATCATAGAATGGTCTGGGTTGGAAGGGACCCCAAGGATCAGAGAGCTCCAACCCCCCTGCCACAGGCAGGGCCACCAACCTCAGGCCTGGATCTACACAAGGTTGCCCAGGGCCCCATCCAACCTGGCCTTGAACACTGCCAGGGATGGGGCATCCACTACTTCTCTGGGCAGCCTGTTCCAGCCCCTCACCACTCTCTCTGGAAAAAACTTCCCCCTAAGATCTAATCTAACCCTTCCTTCCTTTAGCTTTAATCCATTCCCCCTTGTCCTGCCATTATCTGCCCTTTTAAAAAGTTGAATCCCCTCCTGTGTCTCTGCTCCCTTCAGGGACTGGCCGGCTGCAATGAGGTCCCCCCGCAGCCTTCTCTTCTCCAGGCTGAACCAGCCCAGCTCCCTCAGCCTCTCTTTGTAGGGCAGCTGCTCCAGCCCTCTGATCATCCTCGTGGCTCCTCTGAGCCCTCTCCAACAGTCCCACATCTCTCTTGTATTGGGGGCCCCAGCTCTGGACACAGGACTCCAGATGGGGCCTCCTGAGGGCAGAGCAGAGAGGGACAATCCCCTCCCTGTCCCTGCTGCCACCCCTCTGCTGATGGAGCCCAGGATCCCATTGGCCTTGCGAGCTGCAAGAGCCACTGCTGGCTCATGTTCAGTCTCTCATCCACCATCTATATGTGCAGACTTCCATCATACCTAGTAGGACTTGCAATTGCTCAGCACATTACAGGATGGAGACTGTGCTCTGAACTTCATAGCTGCTGAGTGTATCTGTAGTCTTCAGATTTATGCTTAGTAATCTTAGGAGCTCAATACACTTATGTCATATGTTGGCACAATTCTACCAATGTCAGACTGTTTCCAATATCTTATGCCAGCATATCTTGAGCGTGAGCTAGTGAAAAGCATAAACCAGGCCCATTAACCTCTCTGCAAAAGGATGAATCTATGCAGCAGTCTCAATCCAGTTTTGAATATTTCTACTATTTCCCTTAAGTGTCTGCTCTTTGGACCCCATTATGTCCCTTCAAGAGCTGGTATGACAGCACTCGAGTACACTGGGAGGAATCTTTGGATATTCAACCTTTCATACTCCCTCAGGAGATACTCAGAAAAATCAATTAAATTCAGAAATGTCCCTCCAACATTACTTTTCACACTTGCTGCATAGCCTCACATCCCCACTGATGTGTCTTGCGATACAGACCTTTGCAATCTCTAAACACATTGTAATAGCACTATTAAGGAGCAAAGTCCTGTCCTCAGGTTCAGCAGTGCTGATGACTTCAGAGGAACTGGCAGTATAACCACTTATAACCAGGAGTATCAAAGGGTTGGCAGGACAACTCATCTAGATGGTCAGCATCTCCTGGGACTGATATAGCCACAATGCAGTGCATAACTTCTGCCAGATCTCTGTTCCTCTTCACTGCAGGTCCTCAGGGGAGGCACTGAACCTCCACGCTCTTATTGGTGATTTTAACACCTCTGTGACCTTGTCTTACCAGTGCTAGGCACCAGCCCAGCCCATCGCATTCCCTCTGGCCTCAGCAGCCAAAGTCCTGCTCGAGTGACACCTCCTTTAAGGAGCACAGACTGCTAAATTAATCATAGACGCCACTTTTAGACTGGAAAACGGGAGCCAGACAAGGTGCTTATCTTTCTTTTTCTGCTCTTTAAACCCCTTTAAACCCCTTCTTTCGTTTCACTTCTGAAAGGGTTGCACACAGAACGCCAGTCAGAGAGAACGAACTGCAAAGTAACACCCTACAGCTGTAGGGACTCCTACTGTAGAGGAGACCAGTGCAGGAGTAGTACAGAGACAGGTCACTTTACCAACAGGCGACACAAAAAGCGCCACTGGAAGTTAACAGGGCACAGTCATTTTTTACAGTGGCTCTGGCAAGGAACTGAAGAATTTTCAATGCAACTGAAATTGCAGGGAGAATTTAATAATTACTCCTAGTCCAACTTGTTCAGAACACTGAAAATAACGCTCTGGTTTTGCTAAACATACCACACAATTCTTGTGAGCTGCAAGTAATCAAGGCTTGGCTTCTGCTGCTGCTGCTGAGGGAATTTTCTCACTGATTTTTGTAAGAGTAGAGGTAAAATTCAGCTGTCTTTGCTATCATGAGTCTCCTCTATAAACGGAGGACTCATATTAAACCTATTGATATTTTTGGGGTTTATCTGCTCTCAGATCTTTCTGTACCTCAGATGACAAGCAAAGGAGGAACAAGTCACGAACCCATGCCTGATTTCTCAGCTAATCTGCCATCATGTAAGGCCTTATTTCCAAATTCACAGATTAGAGCAGAAAGATTTCCATTTCCTTCAACTAAATTAGAATCAAATCCATAATACGTGGCAGAGACAAAACAGCTGTAAACCCAATACACCAAGTAGAGGTCTCAGAATTTGGTATGTACAGAGAAAAGAAATAATATCAGAGATACAGTAGCTACACCACGGTTTAAGCAGTACAGTTCTGAAGAACAGGTCATTTTCAGGCATAACAATTTCCTCAAATGAAAAACAAACATTCACAAAAGCTAAGTGGAATCAGAGGAATCAGACATCCCTGACTAGCTTAGTACATCTGCATGGATCATGACTCTGATCAACAGCAAGAAACAACTTCCAGTAAAAGAGCAATGGTAAGACACATATGGCAAGAAACTAAGCAATGGACTTAAAATTTCAGATTAGTAGTAACTCCTCCAAAGGTGAAGAAATATCTTCTGTGGAAAGATACATTTAAAACCCTAGCATACACAGGTATGCTTAAGATTGCCACAAGGAAGGTTTAAATCAAATCTATGTAGAAGGATGCTTGAAGCTGGGGGCAGGGGGGAGAAAGGCAAACCAAAACTCAAAGAAAAGGAAATATCTTCATTTTGTGTGAGAAGCTGTGTTACAGTATTAGGAAAGCAGATCAGGGAGAAGTGAGAAAAATTAACTTGGAATTCACATACACTGAATACCCTCATGTATTTTCTGAACTCAGGTATCTCACAATTACAGGTCTCTCAAGATTTTCTAACAGTACCCCTATTATGTCATCAGCTAAAAGGTACAAAAACTTCCACTTTTCTCAGAAGTTTTCTTGAAGAAGCTGCCATGAAACAGGAGTTCCAAAACTTCAGAAGTTCTTTCAATATCAAAAAGAAATCATTTCCAATTTTTATGATACATTTATGAACACTTAAATCCAGCCACATCGCAGCAACTGTGACTCATCAAATCTTATCTTAACACAGCATGAGCAAGGAGAAAAGACTAAGGTAAAAAGGCATGACACCAAGGCAGTTTCAGAGAGCTTTGTGACTGAAGGCAGATTTCAGTGACTAGTTTTCATAATACCTTCAGCTCCCATCTTTCACTAGAGTATGAGTCAGGGTCGCCATGGTCCTGGAGATGAGAAGACAGTAACGCACAAGATAGAAAGGAAAAACAAAATAACAAGAAGATTCATGGCTGAATTTGGAGTCTTTGTAGGGTCTAATACATCTCCTTAGAGATCTTAATTGCACATCAATCTTCTTCAGCAGGAGAATGAGAGGTGAACGTGCGATTCTTCAGCATGGCACAGAGGGCAAACTGGAGTTAAAAGAGAAGGAGAGAAGAAGGGCATGCTCAATCTAAACTGGATTTTCTCCCCTTTTACCATAAGATGAGAAGCTTTTCCTTAGTGCTTGCCAAGGCAGGGAAATTATCTCAGAACAAATAAGAATGTGACTTAACAGCATTCTGTCCGTAATTCCCTTATTCTATACCTCGAGTTCTTTTTGGCTGTTAAGCTTAATCCACTTCTAACCCACACAAAGGCGCGTTCAGTGCAGGGTGCCCACGCAAGGAATTAGTAGAGAATAAGTATGCTAAGCTAACAAGACCTTAGCACAAAGTTCTTCATCAACCTTCCAATGTCATTCTTGTTATTCACAGAGACTTAAACTGCCAAGGTAGGAAAAAGAATTACGTGAGAATCTTTGCTCTCTGTTCCTATGACTGCAAGACAGAGAAGAATTCCCCCCTGCTGGTATCAGTGCCCAGCACATCCAATCTATATTCCTATATTCAGAGCTGCACGTCCAAGAAAATCCAAGAATGGAGTAAGGTCTGGTTTACACCATGTTTAGATGGATCTGACACCATTCTCTTTAAAGGCTTTAAGATGTGTCCGAATTACGTGGCTCCACACAGAACACCTACATTTCTCACTGTTTGAAAAACTTACCTGTGTGATAGCAACAAGAAAAATTTTGGTTACAGCCTAGATTTATCAGCTCTAGACTATACAGTGTTTGTAACTACGACCTTGTCTCTGTTTTATCCCACAAAGTCAAAATTAGTAAAGCCACTAGAGTGAAGATGAATGTCCCACACTCCCAATTCTCAGAGCCCAACTGCTCTAAGTTCCTAAAGAAAGGTCAACACAAGAATGCCACGTAACGTGACTCCCATCCATACCAAAAGTGTTTTGTTCTAAGGGCAGCTTAAAGTCAAGAACAAACACACACACACCCCCACACACCCACCCATACCCTGGATGAGCATTCCCAGTCTCTAATGCAGATGAGTCACACTTTAAATCACATTCCTTATAAAACTATAGACTTATGCCCCCCTTAAAGTTTGGGAACACCTAATATTTCTTCGCAGACTCAAATTGAGATAGCTGGGATTAAAATTATGGACTATCCCTTGATGGGCATGCAGTGACACACCTTCTGAACTTTAACTGTCTTCCCCCTAGGTTACTCAATGAGACTATCAGAACACTTTAGAAAAATCCATCTTAGCTTTCTCTACTGATTACTAGATAAGAGACATGCAAAAAACAAGAGATGAGTAGTATCAACCCATTGCACTTTCTCCTTATGAACTGTTCTTTCTGGCTCACTAGCTTTCTTACATTTAAATTCTGAACAGCAAAGAACTGAGAAGTCTCTCCTGCTTCTAAAAATAATTATACTTACAATATTTTTTTCTATATATAAAAAAAGTGTAACAGAATCTATGAGTTCTTTGGGAGAAGGAGAGGCTTTGTTAATTTTTAAAACCAAACCCACATTATGAATCTAAGTAGCACATTTCACATTTCAGGGTCTGGTATCTCAACCGTAACGTAAAACCTGCACTTAGAAAAAGATGAAGAAGAAAAAGCACACTTGTCTGCCCTGGAACTCTCCTGCCCTTAGGCATGAGCCAGAAATAATCCCAGAGGCAGGATGCAAATGAAACGTCTCGTCAGCGTGCAGGCCTCTAATGCATTTTACCTTAAACATTTACATTAACAGATGGTCCCCCCCAGTCCCATAAACTCACTCCTGAGCTCATTTCCATCTCACTCCAGGCCCCATTTGTCATCGGCTGAGCAGCAGAATGTCACAAGGGGGTTGAGCCAGGACAGAGGGATGGGACAAACTTGATGAAATGATTGGTATCACCTATCCATATGCATTTGACCTCAGCTAAAGAGGAAGAAAACCTGAAGGTAAGAGGAAAAGGAAGTAAGGCGATGATCGGATGACCTAGTACTACTAGGAGTATAAAAAACCCAACCAAACAAAAAAAACCCCACTCTGCCTTTTGTTGGGGACCCAAATACTCCTTGTTTAAGTGGAGATGTAGCTGTGTGCTGTGGAAGTGGCCCAGACTGGCTCATGCATTTTAGGGAAGGAGGCTGACTGGCTCCTCAGGAAGCTGCATGATACAGCCAGGCTACTCAGCCCTCACTCACAGGAGATGTAAAACTCTCAGATCAGTGCAGTGCTCATGCACGTGACTTCTGCTTCTGCAGAGTCTCTAAATTCTCAGTTCTGTCACAGGAAGTGATATTGGTTTAACCAGGGGAAGCACAGAAATCTGAGCCCTGCTCTGGTAAGGCTGAAAGATAATGGCTCATGAGCTCATCTGTGCCTGGGGTTTGTTATAGCAAAGAAGCAAATTTTAATTTGTTTGTGTCATTTTTTCCTTGGACAAATGTCAGAAAGAAATTGTCAGAGCAGAGATGCCTGCCAAAACAAAAATCTCAAGTGCAAGAAGAAAATCCACAAATCAATCTAGTTACTCAGTGAAGGATAAGTACACAAATGGATAAAAACTGGCACAAGGTGATATTTCTTTATCAAGGGGCTGAAGAATACAAGCAACAGAGTTTGATCTATATTCTCTCCAGGCTCTTCCATAGAAGCCATAGGTGCTCAGACTGTCCCAGATGGATAATACACTGACACATCTCCAGAGCACAGAAATATCAGCTCCATTTTACAAACATGAAACTGAGGCCCATCAAAGAAAGAAAACTGTCACCCCACAAAGGAATGGCTGTAGTCAAAGAGCAGGGTGAACTGAATCACTCTCAGATTAGTGTCATAATCGTTCAGCTCTGCCCAGACCACACAACTTTCTTCCTACCTTTGCAAATAGGAGGCAGGTACTGGGATGAACTAGCAGTATGGTGGGCACTGTTTTGTTGTGATGTTAAGAAAAAGCTCAACCAACCCATTTCTTCATCTAAGAGAGGACGGCTTTGCTTATTAAAGAAAAGCTTACTTTACTTCTCTAATTTGCTTCAGGGAATAGAATATACTGCACTTTCACATTGCTTCTATGGATTTTATACTGTAAATTTGAATGCAATGCCTACATTTTAAAATGAATGACAGTTCTGCAACAGTAAAGCTCCATCTTCGTAAGAAAAAATGATTGTGTCAGATTACTAAACTATATTGTTCTGTTTAAATCAAAGGAAGTTTGCCTACACTCACAACCTTTATACTGAGTCTTCAAGTCTAAGACAAAACGTTAGGCAACTGTGAAAAATACTGTCTTCCATTCACCAGCAGTGCTACTATTTCACACAGGTTCTTTGGTGACAGTTCACTATAGCCCAGTGATGTCACAGGTCTTGCATCAGAGCATCCATATTCTTTGGAACAGGGCTTTCCTGAACAAAATTTAAGACCATACTACTAAAAAAAATAGACTACATCTCACACTTCAGAAGACATGCACAAGTTTGCCATGCTCGCCACATTTCAGAGGCTATTTTCTAGAAAGCCAAGCTTCTTAAAACACAGGAACAAACCCCCTGAATCCTCCTCCAAAGGTCCAATAGTTGGGATTTACGACAGTCACACATTCTTTTCTTTCTCTGGAAGTCAACATCTACCCTAGGGAAGACCTCTGGCCCTAAAATGAGTCTGCTGTATTCATGATAACCCACAAGTTCTAATTTTCCTGTGATGTGTCTAGATGAACACCCTGCTGGTACCGAGCAATCAAAGCAAGTCACAGTCATAAGAATGAGTACAGAAGAGCTGCTGGGCACTGTGCTCAGGGAGAAAGCCTCCCTCTCCCTCCTTGCAAATTTATGATGCCTTCAAGTGTAATTGAGGTTACGTGTCAAGATTGGAAGGACAGCCTTGTAAAGATGACCAACTAGGTAACAGCCAGATAGATCTTTTGAGTATTAACAGTATTATTACAAACTGATTAGAAATTAATCAGTTCAGCTGAACAAAGCTTTATTTTAAGCTTTTTCAAGCAAACAGTTAATTACTGGGGCTCTGTCAGAAGTCTCTCTCATTTAGGCTTTGACTGGGGCAGAGATATGTTTTATTTTACACTTTCAGTCTGTACATAATGAAGAAACACAGGGAATCCAGCAGTGAGACTGATTCTTCAAAGATGTGATAACAAATCAGATTTGAATAATGAGAATAATAGGGACAACACTATCATTTTGGGAGTTAATACCCCAAACAGTACGCTGCAATAACATTCACTTCCAGCAGTTAAAATGCAAGCTTGAATCTTACTGCAATCCTTCACCACCAGAGAACTCTTTCTCTTGGTAAGAGTCCAGAGGAGGCTACAAAGATTATTAAGGGTCTGGAGCATCTCCCCTATGAGGAAAGGCTGAGAGAACTGAGGCTGTTTAGTCTGGAGAAAAGAACGCTAAGAGTGGATCTTATTAATGTTTATAAATATATTAAGTATGGGACACAGGGGGAAATGGCCAGTCCCTTTTCAGTGTCTGTGGGGACAGGACAAGGGGCAATGGCTGCAAGTTGGAGCACAGGAAGTTCCTCACCAACCTGGGGCAGAACTTTTCCCCAGTGAGGGTGAGGGAGCCCTGGGACAGGCTGCCCAGGGGGTGTGGAGTCTCCTTCTCTGGAGAGATTCCAGCCCCGTCTGGACGCCGCCCTGTGCAATATGAGCTGGGGAGCTGCTTTGGCAGGGGGGTTGGACCCCAGGAGCTCTCCAGGGCCCTTCCAACCCCTGGGATTCTGTGAACCTCTGAACATCTGACAGGGTTGCAGTGGGAGGGGATTTCAGGGACCTCCTTCTCCTGAAGGCAGCCATCAGAACTTCTCTAATCTCAAGGCCAGCACAATCACTGTGAAATTCAACCAGCACTGCTTGCAGAAATCACCTTCTCTGGTTTCACATCAGGTCTCCTCTTCCCTCCTCACTTCTCCTTGCTCTCTAAAATAAGCTGGGGAAAGAACATGTCCTCATAGCTACCTAATACTTGTTTTTATAATCACATTTCTGTCTTCTGCTTTTAAAAATCAGAGTGTGTCGTACAAGTTACAGCAAACAGCATTTCTTAAATACACATGGCAGTCACCTGCAAGCAGCCAGACTCTTCCAATAGTTGCTAGCAAGGATACCACCCTCCTCTTCCATTAAATGTAGCCTGCACGGGGGATTGGTACAGGCATCAGAGTATGTGCTGCAGTGCCCAGGGTAAAGGCACTAGACAGATACCTGGGGTATCTGTACACCTCTAGAAAACACATAGCAACACACAACACCACCTTAAGCACCTTTTGTGTGTATATCCTGAGGGAACATGGGTGACTTCTACTGGAGCAGCTATCCTCATAGCTCTTCTTGGGGCAAAGGACTTCAGAACAGGGAACAAGCAAATTGCATCCATTAGCAGGTACTGGTCCTTGTAATGGTGACTACCACACATCCCCCCACAGAATCCTCCCAAGCCATGCCCATGTGTTACTACCACAAGGCATTCAAGTTCAGGAACAAAAAGATATGTTACAGTTCTGTTCTTCACAGAAGGTTTGTGCATGCCTTGCTCTCATTCTTTTATGTCCTTTTCACTCCACTGTAAATGAAAGAAATCTATACTCTGTGCTACTGGATAAGATCATGGTAGTGAGTATCTCATTGCCACCAAGGTGAATTTTTGCTCATGAATCTTTTCTTTCAGTGAGTGGCGATTTAAGCAAGTTACATTTATAGCACTGATTCTGCAGAGGGAGGGAGAGAGTGCACAGTGAGCTAAGACTGCAAGTGATGGATCCCAAGGGAGCTAAAACACAGATGTCATAAAAAGCCATTCCAGAAATTGTACACAAAGACACAGCTGTGCAGTGGGAAGGAAAACAGGTGGCACCAGCATCAGGGGCTGGCAGAGCGTGGAAATAAACACACTGCCTCACGTTACAGTACAACATTGCCACAAGATACTTTAAAAAAGGATCCCTTGAAAAGGGCCTCTTAGAAAAGACCTCTTTCTCCACTGCCTCTGGAGAAGATGTTGAGGTTAAGCAGCGCTCTTCAAACAAAGCACAGAGTGCATTTGTCCATGATCTGTGAATTTACACAAGCTACTGAAGAGTTGTGAAGTCAGCTGGAGTTAAGAGCCCCTCAGCAATATACTAAATCAGTCCCACGCTCACCCTGGAGTCCTCTGCATAGAAGCAGCTGCTTTTCTACTGCTTTTGTTCAGTTTTGCACCCTGAGGTTGAATAGGCCACTTATCCCCCTCACGCAGTGTCAGAGAATCAAGGTCAAGAGACAGCAACTGAAGCAGCACAGGACCCAGAAGTCATCTTGCTGCCATTCTCTGGTCTGCTCACAAGGGCAGGCTGCTTCCTTACCCTCTGAGATGTGTGATTTTCCACAGGCATTCTCTCTCTACAATAGGTTTTGAAGAGCTGCGCAGGTCTCTCCTCAGCAGCCAGACCAGATTTAAGGACCAGGTGATCCTATCAAAATGTGAGGTCATGCAATTTACTGCCACAAATCAGCTGCCTTGGTTCTGGTTTTGAAGGTCGGAGCTGCTCCATCTAAGGCAGTGGGGAGCTCACCAGTTTGCTGACATCTGCCACCTTGCAATATTTTTAAAGTATGTTCTGAAAAGCAACACCAATAAAAGTGACAGTGTAGAGCTCCTTATTTATTCTTCCTGTGACTGCAGATCAAATTGTCTGAACAGACACTCACAAACCTAACGTACCTATCTGCATAGTACTTTGTCTCTTTTGCCTCTACCTTGTTTTGGGAATGTGGGTGGCAGTCCTGGCGCAGTCATGAGAAACACACTGGAAGATCCACTGCCCCCCCTCCCCTGCCTTATGCTTTGCAAAGCTACTAAATCTACCATTTTTGAGAAGGATACAGGTATCACTCAAAAAGGCAAATTGGAACCAGGTCTGTGGCATCTGTGCCTGTTTTCATATGTGCTTCTTAATTCCATAAATTCCAAAAAGCAACAGAGTAATAGCATAAGTTTATGTCTGACTGTTCAACTGGAGAAAGAAGGTATCTGTATGCCCAGCCACTTCTCAAAACCACTGAGAAAGATGGCAAGTCGATCGTAATTGAGACACCAGAAAGGTGCAGATTTAACTTAGGAAGATTAGAGAAGCCTGTTAATAATGGAAAGAGAACCTTTGATATCAGGCACTTTGAACCCTTCGATCTTTTCTCCAACAGCTGTCCATATTTTTATGCCAAAATGAAAAACCTTGATAGATACAGTGGGAGTATGCCAGGATTTATGATTGGAACAATGACTCAATGCTCCTACATTTCCAAATATTTGTATTTTTATGATGAATAGCATCTTTTTCCACATTGTTTCCAATGACTCTGAGGCATCCATTGTGTCCAGTTCTGGGCTCCTTGGTTTAAAAAGGACAGGGACCTCCTGGAGAGAGTCCAGAGAAGGGCTACGAAGATGATTAGGGGCCTGGAGCATCTCCCCTATGAGGAAAGGCTGAGTAAGTTGGGACTCTTCAGCCTTGAGAAGAGAAGACTAAGGGGGGACCTAATTAAAGTATATAATTATCTTAAGCAGGGGATGCAGGGGGAATCAGCCAGCCCCTTTTCAGTGTCTGTGGGGACAGGACAAGGGGCAATGGCTGCAAGTTGGAGCACAGGAAGTTCCGCACCAACATGCGGAAGAACTTTTCCCCAGTGAGGGTGAGGGAGCCCTGGGACAGGCTGCCCAGGGGGTGTGGAGTCTCCTTCTCTGCAGAGATTCCAGCTCTGTCTGGACGCCTATCTGAGTGATATGTCCTAGGGAGCTGCTTTGGCAGGGGGGTTGGACCCGATGATCTCTTGAGGTCCCTTCCAACCCCTACGATTCTATGATTCTATGATCCCAGTTGTATAAGGCAGCTCAGGGATCAGAGGCACCACTTGCACACAGAGAAAACAACAGCATAGCTGGTCAAAAGAAAAATAAGATTTTAAAATAAAGAGTTCAGGACAACTGGTAGGGTTTGCAGCAGGAGAAGCTTTAAAAATAAAAACCTCTCTCTGCCAGCCCAGCTTCATTGTGATGCCTCCTTGACCCCCACAAAGACACTGCAAAGTTTCTCTGCTCATTTAACTTGTTAACTGGATGGTTCTCAGACATCAGGCATGCAAACAAACAAAGAGTTAACAAATAATTATTAATAATTGACTCTACTGAAAATTTCTTTTAGCAACTCAAGCAGGGGAAAATACAAAACAAAGGTTGATGCAAAGCAGCCTTGCACTCAGCCATCAAAAAGATGGTTGGGAAAAGTAATATTGCAAAGAAAGCATGGGCCCAGGACAGTGGCACAGTATTAAGCCTGATTTTTGGCAGATTCTTTGAAACACTGGAAAAAGACATTCCAGAACTTTGGGACAAATCTAATTTTTTGAGCTTATTTATCCATATAGTTAATTATGGGTGTGTAAAATACCAAAATATCCAAGGTGTCAAAGGCTGGATTAATACAATTTGGATATCACCTGTCTGTGTTATGAGGACAGGATTTGATCCAGCTCAAGTTAAGAACCTCAGTCAATCTGTTATAAAAATTCCTTCATCATCAATGGGAAGACAGATTCCTGATAGTGACTGCAGGGGTAACAAGGCAGGTGAATCAAGCTTCCTACCTCAGTGCATACATTCAAATTCCACACAAGTGAAAATCATGCCCCTGCATTTTCAGGGGAAAGCATGGATAGATAAATAAGACTGAATAAGAGCTAATTCTTCCCAGTCTGCTGTGGTTTGGCTCAGTCCTGCTACAAATGCTTCTCACTCATTTTGACAACTGTGGCCACAATCCTATCTGCATTCAAAGATGCCTGGATCTACTAATTTTTGCACCTCAGTGTATCTCAGAGCACCCAGCAGGCTAAGCCCTGGCTACTGACTACTCCTTAGGAGAAACTGCTACGGTCCTGTTTGGCCACAGGCCAACGATGTCAGATTGCCCCATCCTCTTCCCACCCACACACCCCCTTTTATTTTTTATTTTCTTTCTTTTAACTCATAAATTAGTTAAGTGCCTGGCAGGCCCAAGGCCCTCCCCACTCCTACTCTCCCCCACAATCTAACAGGCCAGAGCACCAAAACGGCTCTTTGTAAATCTAATTGAAACAAATGCTATTGACCCAGACACATTTGCAAGTAAATCTGGTTGGACCTCAATCAGAGAGCATGTGTTTGACACCAAATTATGCTTAAGTGCTGCAGCAAGAAAAATGGGAACCGTGCTCTGGCAGATAGAGAGACAAAGGGAGGACTTAATTAAAGGACTGAAACATACACCACCGAGCCCAGTAAATGAGATTCAGAGCTGAAAAGGAGAAGTGCAGGGCTGCTCTTATTATAGGAATCTAGCACGAAGGAGATTTGTTGCACTCCAAGAACATGTGGGCACAGAGAAAGATCCTTAGGCTGCTGTGAAAAGGGCAACAATCAGAGACAGAGGCTAGGGTAAAGTTAACTACATTGCAGGAGACCTGAAAATGTCACCTTGTCTTGTGATTAGGGATTTTTCAGTCTAAAGCTGAAGATGAGGAAAGCAGAGTTTGCAACTGCTGCTCCAAGGAATTACCTTCAGGAAAGAAAGGCCACAGCAATGCTACAAGTCAGCGTAATGCAGCTACTAGCCCCATCCTCACCCAGATAATAATCAGCCCTATATTAATGAAAAACACACAAATTCCAGCAAAACCAGCTGCAGTAGACAGTCAAAGCTCCTGTACAACAACCTCACAACAGCACGAGACAAGGAGGTCCTGAGGAGGAAGGTAAAACACCTTCCTCACCAGGTTTCCCTGATCACAACATGTAGCAATCACTGCGTGCTGCAATGCAAAAGAAATAAAACCTTTATGCAACCACCTGGAGGTCAGAAAAACACAGGACATTCCTTGAAAAAAATCCTTGTCCATTCCCACCACAAATATGCTAAGGCAGATCATTGTTTTTATTTAACTCTGCTCATTTGGATGCGATATTTATCAAAATAACTATGCCCATATAAACCCTAAACATAATTCTGTATGTTGGCACAGTAAAAATGGCAAAGACAAGCATCTCTGACCCTCTTCTAAAACTACTATGCTCTGTATTTGAATTCTTCACACCTTTTGTTCTTTATCCACTTTCTGTCATGGTGAAACCTCATTGTTTATAATAAGTACTGTAACTGAAGATGGAGAATTGTTTCCAACGCCTGTCAGCACACTTGAGACTAGGATAATTCCCTCCCCCCTTAAGGATTAAACAAACTTGAGAAACACAGAACCAAACCTCCTAGGCTGGCAGGTCTCAATAAACTTTCCAAACCTAAATCCTCTGATCTAGCTCTCACAGAAAACAGTGCCGTCTCCGCCGCTGTCAGTTGGGTTCCCACTGAAGCAAGGCAGGAGGTCTCACAGATCAGTGGGCAAGTTGTGCCTCTGATGTGTTTGACTGTCACATTCATAAACACAACAAGCTAAGCCAGCAGCAATGGCAAGGTGGGAGGGGGGGGAACTCGATACAGTTCACAAACTGCGGTGCACAACATCCATCAGCGCAAACAAACCCAGTCCACAACTCTCCAAGCCTGGCTTTCACAGCAGGGGCGGGCAGCTGCCAGCGCTGCCCTGTGTCCTGCCTCTGTTCTTTCCTCAAAGCCTGAATCTCCAGAGTAAGGAAGAGCAGGACCCTGTGGAAAAAGCTGTTTGCAAGCACAGAACTACTCTCATGTCACTGTGACCTACTGGAGCACGTGGCTACAGCCAGACAAAAACAGACCAGCCAAGATACCTTTATAGAGGCATCTCCAAGATGCTCTGCCTCTTTCTTAAGGGAAACTGAGTGCCTAGCATTTCATAGAATCATAGAATGGTCTGGGTTGGAAGGGACCCCAAGGATCATAGAGCTTTAACCCCCCTGCCACAGGCAGGGCCACCAGCCTCAGGCCTGGAGCTACACAAGGTGGCCCAGGGCCCCATCCAACCTGGCCTTGAACACTTCCAGGGACGGGGCATCCAGCCCCTCTCTGGGCAGCCTGTTCCAGCCCCTCACCACTCTCTCTGTAAAAAACTTCCCTCTAATATCTAATCTAAACCTTTCTCTGAAAGTGACCATTACTTTCTCTGAAAAGTGACCATTACAGAAGATAGATCGAATACCCTAGACAATTATATATCAGGTCCAAATCAGAACCATGGTACCTGACCCCAGAAAACGCTGCTGAAAGGGATGAATTTCTGGTAAAGGTTTTTCACTGTGGCACTGGAATACCAAGGAGAAGTGTGAGGTTAACTGCTTCACTCGCCATTGAGGAAAACATACAAACATCAGTGGACTACTACTGACATGAGTAAGTGTCCATCCAGCAATGGTCTCCATCCACATACCATCTCCTCTTAGCCTAACAAGTGCATGCATGGAGAAAATGCTTTTTAAAAAAAAAAAACAGTGAAAAATTTTACTGTGATTCTTTACTACTGAACTATTCTAAAAAATGCATATCTGGGAACATTCGTCTCTCCTCTCACTCCAATGCTATTCTTGAGATAAAACTGGAGTATTGGCACACTAAATTGTGCAAAAGGAACAAAGAAGAGAATTCTGTATTCAATATTAAAGGAGAAATTCAGGAAAGTAAAATGTCATTATGTAATCTAAAGTGAGAAGGGTAAAAGACAGCTCTTGCCAAGAAATCTCCAGGAAGTCCAACCACCCCTGGAGATGAGACTCTTGGTTTCATGCTTGATAAAAAACTACTCCACCAGCCCCAGGCACCCTTGGTTTGGTGCTGTGTCCGAGGTCAGAGCCAATGGGGAAGCACAGACTGCCACCTACTGCGCTGGTCACTCCAGTCATTGGCAAGGATGATAACCCAGGGGATTGCAAATGGGGACTCAAATTAAGAATGGGAAGAAAAAGAAGAAAAAAAAAAAAAAGAATTGAAAAGAGGGGGAAAAAAAAAGATAGCAGCAGCTAAGTTGGGTACCTTGACACATACAGACAAGAATAGAAACAATAAAAAAGTCCCTGCTGTGAAAAACTCGTCAAATAGGGGCCGATGCACACCATGCAGACCTCATGCAGTGTCCCCCCCCCCCAAAGATGTCACAGCCCTCGTCAGCTTTGCTACTATAATATTCCTCTAGGAGAGGAGAGCTTAGTTGACACCCCGCCAGTCATCCCAACGACTGCTGACAGCCTCAGGCAGCATACGAATGGGAAACTGATGCCTGCATTCAAAGGGTGCTGTCAAACCCAGATAATGAACTGTGCTGCAAGGCAGCATTGCCTAAGCGTGTGTAAATACCTACAGGATCCATACATACCCACACACATTTACATATCCTCAGCTGTATCTACAGTGATGAGAGCGAGACAGCGTTGAGTCTGCACGATTCAAGCAAGCCTGGGGTAGTGTTGTAAGGCACAAAGTGAGCTTATCCACATGACAGCTGCACTAATCCCTCTGATCTGCACTGACTGGGTTGCCTCGTTGCTATATTATATAATAATAGAAATTAAGATTAGCTACAGTAAACAGTAATATAGCATGAAATACAGTCAGGGCTTGTTCAGTGGACATTACCAAGACAGACCCAGAAATAGCCCAGCACCTGGAGAGAGAAAAGACTGCCCCGAAGTCTTGACGTGAAATTACTGAGCAGAACCTACTGGATGCTACTTATCCTCAGATTCTGATCTCCTTGCTTCAGTTTTGGACAAGTGGCATTGGCAGCAAAATCCACTTCAAAGTTGGAAGATGCCAGCTATCCTTGGAAGTTTGACTCTAGTCAAAACTGCAGAGTCGGTTTCTCAGTTGAATGAACCCCAGTGGGCACCTTGCCACACCTTGCCTGCAGGTAAAGCCTAAGGACAGGGCAAAAACATTACCCTGTATTCCCAGGGGCCATTTGACTAATAGTAAGAAAACTCCAGGGAAGGTGAAATGCAGTGTGACATTAAAGCAGTTCAGCTTCCCTATGTAAAACTAAGTTTTCAGGAAAGGTTAGCACTTGCTTAAATTCTTGGCAATATTGCATTAGTGAAGATGCTTCTTTACTGTGTGTCAGTGGTGAGGATGAGGGCTGCTGACTTTGAGAGATGCCGTTTGTTGTCACTGCAATATTAAAAGGACTGCTAAATTTTTAATTTCATTCAGTCTTGGGGTTTTTTTTTTACTGAACCAAAAGAAAAAAGATAAAAGACCTAAACCCTTTACAATCCAATTCAAAGATTAATGTTTTATAAAGGAATCTACAGAGTGTGTAAATTCAGGGTTTTGTTACTGTCCAGGGCACTATAGAAGCTGACAACCAAATTACCAATTTATGGGCTACCCAGCCTGTCATGGTTTAACCCCAGTCGCTCGCTCCCTCCACAGTGGGATGGGGAAAGAATCAGAAGAGTAAAAGTGAGAAAACTCATTGGTTGAAATAGAGACCATTTAGAAAGTAAAGCAATTAACTGTCATGCACTCAAGCAAAGCAAGACAGAGAATTCGTTCACCACATCCCATGGGCAGGCGAGTGTTCAGCAGGGCTCCATCACACATAACGACTACATGGGAAGACAAGCACCATCACTGTGAACATTCCCTCCCTCCTTCTTCTTCCCCCAGCCCTGCTTATATGCTGAGCATGACATCAGGTATGGAATATTCCTTTGGGCAGCTGGAGTCAGCTGTCCCAGCTGTGTTCCCTCAACAAATCCTTGTGCACCTCCAGCCTAATAACTGGTGGGGTGAAAAACAGAAAAGCCCTTGAGTCTGTGCAAACACTGCTTAGCAGCAATGAACACATCCCTGTGTTATCAGCTCTGTTTTCAGCTTTTTTCTGTTCCAAAATTGAACCACAAAAAAAAAAAAAAAAAAAAGAAAAAGAAGAGCAGCTGAGATTCAGTCCAGAATCAAGGAAAGCAAAAGTAAAGAAAAAAACCCCAACCAACAGCAAAATTTCAGGGGGGGTGGTGCGGTGTTAGCAGCTCACAGCACTGACAGCTCAAAAGACCAGGAAAGCGTTTCTCAGAGTAAGTGGAGCAGTCACCTTCCCCAGCACTGGTGGTCAGCCATTTCACAGATCATGTCAAGGTGTTCCTTAAGACAGAAGAAATCAGACCCCTCCTATCAGGTAGCCTAAGTGAAACATTTGTTCATCAAAGTCAGCCTCATACCAAAGGAAGTCTTACTAAAAGAGTGATATCAGAAATTCCACGTTTACGTTGCTGTAGGCTGGGTGATGGATACAAAGTGCTCACTCTGGCTCAGTAAAGCCTTGACAGCTGACATCATTACGTGGGCCCAGACATTCACTCCCTGGTTTAGCAGAAGAGCAACGTGCTGAGAAGGATGATGTCACAGCTAAACTCCACTGGCTTTTAGAGGAGCAGGGAAAATTCAAAAAGCAAGTCTGAACATCAGCCAAACCATCTCACTGAGATTGTGCCCACTGACTGATATCATTATGTCAATTCCAGAACACCTCTGAGACAAGCACAGTAAATTTCTCACATCAAAAACGGTACAGCATATTCGCCAGAAGACATGTGCAGGGGATTCCCATCCCTGGCTTCCAGGGGTCCCTAATAAATACCTGATACACCTCCATAAGACCTGCCAGAATAGTACATCAGCAAAAAGCAGGTTACAGGACACACACAAACTAAGTGGCGTTCCAGCAGTTTGGGTTTGACATTGCTATTGTCTTTAACAAAGCTGTTTGCTCTAGAGGCGGCTCTGCATGGCAGAGCAGTTCCTGAATCAAATTGGAGGAGAGACAGCTACAGAGTTCCAGGGAAGCCTGGCTAAATTACAAAGCTACAGTTTACAACGTTCAGAGACCAAGGAAAGGACCAAGAAACTAAAAAAACAGCATCTTCACTATTTGTCTTAGAGGAAGTGCTTGGGCATCCCAAAGAGAAATGTGCCAATGTGTGCTAAATCACAGCTAGGACTGAAAGACTCTGTAAAGCAGCTGGAAAGGGATCATAAACAAACATAAGGAGACCTTGCTGCTTAGACAGGATACTGATGCTAAGGCCACTGTCCCAATAAACTGCCAATGACAACATACAGCATCATTCTAAGGAAAAACAAACCAGAACTTCACATTACCTTCGGGTGCAGAGTGTTCAACAGAGCCTTGCCCCATTCTATCCACCTGGTACCCCAACAACAACATAAAACATAGGCAGGATCACAGCCACGTGCCTCTCCACAAAGCATACTCAGTAAATCTTCAGAGCTCTCAAAGAGAGCTGATCCTGCCCAACACTGTGCAGAGGGGATCTCTGACTGCATGATCTAGTTTTGCCGCTAGAAAGAGGTATTGCTGTCATTTCCATTTACCTTTGCTAGCTCCTGGCAGCACTGGTAGGCTGTCAGGAGGGAGAAATGAGCTAATGTTCACCAGCAGACCCTTGCCCACTGCTGCTTTTTGGACATGACAAGCCCTGTCATTTCTCATATGCGAAAAATCAGAGTAATCATGCCTCTACCCTCCAGGATGGTACAACGGTGTCTGCATAGATGGAGAAGAGCAGCAGCGTCTGTGGTGTTCAGCACAGCAAGCAGTATACAGATGTCAAGAAAAACAACAATAACAAAGCAGTTTGGGGCTCTCTTTTTCCCTTTTAAACAAGTGACATCTTTGATGGAAGGAAGATTTCATACATAGAAATTGGCTCACCCTGCTATTGAGGACAAAAATCCCTTGAAGCTGGTTCCTCCCTGTGGGTCCTGTCCGTAGCTCTGCCTGCCCAAGACAGAGCTCCCACATTTGGCACCTCCCTGTTTTTTCTATCTGTGAACCTGGTACAGGGAGCTGGCGCTCACAGTGTCTGCAACACAGACTCTTCCCTACTGCTAGAGATGCACAGGCTACAGCCAAAGAACACTGAGAATTGCTACTGTCGTGCAGCGTTGAGACAAGCACCGATCAGCATTACCAGCTGGGGAAAGGAAAAAGGAATGCAAAAGGTTCCCAAAATCCACCTGTCAAGAGGCCAGCTCTTCCTCCCCTTCATCAACAAAACCTTTCCACTTGAAAAGCCATTAACAAATTACTGCCCTTTCCCAATCCCCATTCTCTCAAGGGCCCTGCCCATACTAACATCTACAAGGAGTCAGTCAGACATTTGGCAGGAGAAGTTACACTTCCACTCAAAGAACAAAGTCACAGAGGGACACCTCTTCGAGCCCCCCATCCAGTAAGCAACTCTTGCCTTGACCAGCAAACTGTCCTGTGAGTATTGATGAATACCATCTCCTTGCAAGTTTATCAACGTTATCACACGAATAATAATAGCACCAACAAGGCAAAAGGAGAAGCCCATCAGCTGCCTTAGGATGGATACAGAGAGTGTCTAGCCAAAATTATCCTCAGTACTTACGGACTACTTTTTGTCACTGCTGGTTACTAAGAATCTTGTTCCTTGATGATTCATTTGCTACACTCCAGTGCACAGGTCACCTCAAAGAGCGCCCAAGAGAGGCACTGAGATGTACTGAATAAATCCTGCAAAACCTCTGAATGGTTCTGACACATGCAAGAGAACAGCTGCATTCAGGGAGCTCTGGCTGACCTAGAAATGCATTTGTACACGTGCACGTGTATGTGTGTGCATACACACTGGCAAGAAAATATATGTATAAGCTTAAACACTAGTACACGCTGGTTTAAAACAAAAGACATGATCTAGGAAGCCTGTCTGCTGCAAAACCCAAGGCAAATAATGGCAGCTTATCAACAGAAAATTCAATACCTGTCTCAATCCAGAATCCACACCAGGAGAGGGGATAAAAAAAAAAAGGCCCAGTAAGAAAAATACCCCAAATCCTAATGCATCTTCAGCTGTTGGGATCATGAAGGAAATCTTTCCTCACTGTCTACCACAACATGCAAAGATAAGCCACATTAAAAATTCACCTGTGCTGTCACCTCTCCCTCTGCTACCCTTCTGTTCAAATACATTGTATACAAATGCACCTCAAGGGTATAATTTAATTTTGCTCATTTCACAATTAGCACCTCCAAGAGCTATTATGGCAAGGCCAATTTTCCCTGCAAGAACTCATAAAACCTGCAGTCTAGAAGTTTGTCTTTGGCTGGGTTCTTAAACTGGCAACTGCACAACAGAAAAAGAAAAAAACAAAAACAAACCCAAAAAGGCCCCCAAGACAGATAGTTTCAACAAATAGGAAAAATTAAAAGGCTACAAGGACTGGTGAACAGACAGCGGTCAGCAGACAGACATCAGCAAAAAGAAGAGTGAGGGAGAAAGACAAAAAAAGGGAGACAGAGAGGGTGAAGGAAGAATAAAAGTGTGTTTTTATTACAATATTACAAACCCTTTGATTGCTCTAATTACACCTAAAGGAAAACAAAACTCATCTGCTGATACTGAGTGCATGAATAATTAACTGGAAAGGAAGGAAGGCAGCAAAGCTACAAACAACCCAAACAATCTGAAGTTATGGGGAGGTTCTCTGGAAAGTGGGAAAGTCTAATTTCTGGCGTGCAGTGGTATTTTTTCCCATTTTTCTCCCTTCTTGTATCTCAAGTGAGCTGAAGTGACGTTTCTTCTACTTCTCCCCCACTGTTCTTGGCCTACAGGAAATCTACCTCAGACTGTAATGCTTAAATTTACTGCTGTGATGTAGCAGTTTGAGGGTCAGGAGTATTCCACGCCATATGACATCATGCTCAGCATATAAAGGGGCCTGGCCAGGGAGGAGCAGCAGCTTCACATTGGGCTAAGTGTCTATCATCAAGTCATGGGATGAGCTAACTGCATTATGTATCATCTGTTTTGCATATTCTAAGTAGCTGTTGCTATTTTTCTCTTCCTTTGCTGCCCCAGTCAACTGTCTGTACCCCACCTCACCCACAAGTTGTCTTCTGATTCTCTTCCCCATCCTTGGGTGGGAGTGGAACAGTGAGTGAGTGAGCAGCCACCCTGTGCTCAGCTGCTGGCTGGGGCTAAACTGTGACAACAGTAAAACCTGACTTTGGCAGCCACTAAAACCTCACCTGTGCCCTTATAATGCAGCAGTGCCCCCTCTGCCAGCTCTCCTACACAGAGGTTAAGACAGTGGGCCCCAATGTTAAGTAGAGCCTTCCAAAAAAATTTACAAAAACAGGTACCATGAAGTATTAAAGAAGGATCATGACATTCTTTTTGCTTTTTCCCCTATTGTCCTTTAATTTTGAAATAATAAGCCTCAAGATTTTTTCTTCAGAATATCAAGTGCTTAGGAATTTAGTTTAACAAAACAAGCCCACCTAACTAACCAATGATACAGGAGCGAGTACAAAATAGTTTGACCTTGCACAGTAGCATACACAGTAGGTAGGTGGGTCACTGTGTCACCACTAGAATTAAAATAAGCAAATTAGCCAAAGATGGTCAATGAAATATCTTAAAGTTTTTATGCTCAAGAATTTCTGGAAATATAACCAGAATCTTATCAAGAAACTAGAGGGTAATAAGGGTGGGTAGACTCATTGAATTATTAGTGAGTACAGAGGGAACCTCAGATGATGAAGTATTAATCATCATTTCATCTACTTTGCTGAAACATCAAAAAAGAAAAAAAATAATCAATTCCAACAGAAAGGTACTAATAGGAACTAGCAAAGGTCACACCTTTCCATCCTGAAGCGATGTCTTTGCTGATTCATAGGAATGAAAACATTTGTTTGCAATTAATCAAGGGTTCAAAAAGAAATTTTTTTTTTATTTCCTGGCATGCCAGCACAATACTGCTATCAGTCACTTCATGTCTGCAGTGGGCTAAGGGCTAAATGAAGCTATTTTCAAATTATGGCTATTTCCCCAAATAAACAAACATATTCATTACACAGCAGGCAAGGAGAATGAAAAGAAAGACTGAGGAAGAGAGCCCCTTACATCTACTTATTTATTTATTTAATCTCTAGAAGTAAAAGCTTTTTGGAGTTGGAAAATGCAATTGCTACATGCACCATGATGGATTAGCTCTGGTAAGCTGAAATAAATAGCCATTCATCTTACCGCTCGCATCGGCACTGGGTGTACTGTGTGCAGAACTAAAATGAAAAGCCTTCAGACAACCCTAACCTGGGGCCACACACCAAGAACATTTGCAAAACAGCTTTGGTACCAGAGCTAACTCTGGATGTCCTTTCGGAGCCTCAAACCAGTTCTATTTGAATCAGGCACTCTACTGTTCCCCTCTCTCTGTATGGATAGTCAGACAGATAAAAACATGTCTGCAGCCATCCGTCGTGGAAGCACTGAGGGTTTTCTCAGAGCATCTCAGGAGTTGTGCCCTTAGAAAACCCTTTGTCTGCTGCTGTAATACAGCTTCCACACTACCACCACCAAATGCTGTGTCAGCATTTTTGCTCGCTTTTAAAACCTCTTCTAAAAATGATTAAAAAAACCCCATCTTATTGAAACAGCAAGTTGAGGTACCTAAGTATCCTCTTGCACATATTAAGTTTTATACAGCCTCAGTTTTACTGCTCAGGAATATATTCCCTGAAAGCCAAAAAGCAGTTCAACATTTATGGCAAAGGAATTGCAAAGAAATGCCTTGCTTAAAGCTGAACTTTGGTTCCACAATTCTCTCCATTTCAGTGCCGAGAGCCCTGAGCAATGAGCCTGAGCCCAGAACTTCATTTGCATCTCACTTGGAGAAGAGGAGACTTGAGAAAGCCCAGATCTTCAACAGCTTATATCACACAGCCTTTAAAAAAATCTTAAGGACCTCATCATCACTAGCAATGAAGCAGGAGCACAGAACCAGGGATTCAGCAGAACAGAAAGTGGAGAGTATAGATATTGAGCGACTCAGTTGTGGCAATACATTTTCTCTCTGGAGCAGCCAAGAGCGACTTGCTATTCACCAAGCCAGGCACTCACTCTCACTTTACTGACCCTTGAGATACGTAGCAAACACCTCCTATCTTCTTCCCTAACAGACATCATTAAACACATCCAGGACAGAACTGTTTTCTTGTTTCATTTCTTGTTGTTTGATTGTTGGTTGTGGTTTTTTTTCCAAAGCACCTTGTCCTCTGGCTCACACTGGCTTTTATTACTTAGGTGAAAGAAATTTAATGATTTTTCAGCAGTAACAGTAATTACAATCTTGGTGGAGTCTATACAGGCAGGAGGTCACTAACACCTGAGTAAATCGGATTCCAAAAAGCATATCTCCATCCACCTGAAACAGATGAGAACTGCAGTTGCCTGAGGGCATTCATTCTACACTGTCTTGCATGGGTGGAAGCATATGTTTCTCTTCCTCACAGGTGAGTGTTTGTCAGAAATTTCTCTTTCCTAAATCCTCTGTCTACAGCACCAGTGGTACAGGTGTAGCTGTCCCATCCTCTGCTCTGTGAGAAGGAGGAATAAAAGGAGCTCAGACACTACTGTCAAGTGCTGTGGAAAGATAGACGGACTTCAGAAAGACAACCATCCTCCCTAAGGCTGTAGAAGTGCTACAAAGCTACTCTGGGAAGCACTAAAGACACCCTGTTTGACATGCAGAGCAATCAGAGAGAACGCTCTGCCTACAGAGAAAATTGGAAATGAGAAATTGCAAGAGAGAAGGTTCCACACACCTTGTACACTTGAAAAACCAAAAATCTGTTTTCTGTGTCTTCCAGACTCTGAAAAAGGTATTTCCTAACCCACAGTATCCTAATATCCTCCTGTTATTCCTCCTCCTCTGAACAGAGGCTTTCAAATCAGGGTGACGTGAATGACAAGGTGTAAGATGCACACGATTATTTACATGTAGAACCTCTGCTTTGGAGAGACAGTTCCTGCTGAGCTTGATTAATAGTATTTTAACCTACAACTACACAATTGCTCAGAGGGGTTTGGTGTACAACAGCTTCAGTTCACATACTCACCTAGCACTAATTCTATTAGTGCATTTCAGCACTGACAGGCAGCTCCCATTAAATACACCCAGATACCTGGACACTTAACACACTGAGCATGCTCCCACATGACCACAGTCCAGAAGATCTGTATAGAAAAAGCTCCAGCAGATAAATTTCTAACACTTATTAGCCTTAGAACTAAGCATGTGCCCAGCTGTTGCATTCCTGTGAAATGTTCTGTTTACATGAGTGTTTGCACAAAGGTAGCTCTGGGCTTCTCCCAGGAGCTAGGATCTCCTGAACAAACATTAGCAAAGCTCTCAAGAAGGAAATCACTGAAAATGCCAAATCACCGTAAACCACAATTTTTTTCAGTCCATTCTTAGATTTTCCTCCTTGGCTCTCATCCTGTTTTCAAAGAGAGGCATCACTTGCCTGTTGGCTGAACAATGACAAAACGCTGGAACAGTTTGCAGACCCTGATTTTGCCTCCAGGTAGATATACCAAAAGTGGGCAATTTCCCAATGAGAGGTCCCAGGTGACCACCCTTTCAATAAGGCAATGAACATCTGCCAGGACTTTTGAAAGATGTTAATCCTCCCACACAACATAATGGATATCTGATTGCATCCACGTGGACTAAAGAGAATCCAATGGCCATCAGAGTCTACTCCATGTAACAATAACCCTGCCATTCACTCAGTAGCTTTTAATAATTATCCAACATTCATTTTATCTGCAACCCATGTAGCTTTGTTATGCACCATCACACATCTGTCTCATTGTAACCCAGAGGTGGACACACTGCTTGAGTACAGCTCATAAATTGCTTCAGGCTCTCTTCCACAGTAAAGGTGCTAGACAAATGAGAGCTATTATTAATTAGCATGGACAGTGCCAACCACCAGCAGTTAAGGCTAGCACTTCTGCCTGGAAGAAGAGGGGCCTCCCTCTACCACACTCTAACACCACATCTGTGTTAAAACAGGAGCAGCACATCAAGCTATCGTGCTGCCAGAGAAAGATTCAATGTGATGACCGTTCATAGAGTTCACGGATTTTGCTGGGACCTAAAGCATCCTCAACAAGCAGCACTGAAGACACACAAAAGTCATGATCTAAGAAATATCAATGTGCCAGACAGCTGGTAGTAAGCACAAATTGAAGGGTGGCCAGAGTCTGCCAGCTGGCTCTAAAGTGGCTGCTTAGGGTAGGACACAAGTCTGAGATGATGGCACTTGGGAGAAGCTAGTGGGGCCGTGCAGCCTGAAAAGATAATGCTTTCTGTGGAATTGCCTCCAAGGACACAGTTCAGCCTACTGAACAGCTAAATAATAATCCCCAGGAGAAATAGAGAAGTCTTCAAATCCAAAAAGACATGAGGAGGAGCCTACAACATGTTCTTGCTGTTTACAGCCTCTTTCTGCCAGCAGCTCCATAAAACAATTTATGGTTCAGCACGTAGCTTTTCTTTAGGTTGGATTTCCGACTCATGACTAGTAAAGCCAATTTTTAAGATGTAGAACACACATTTAGCAGGACATAACCCTTTCTGCCATATGATCTGTCATGGGCCATCATATCCCTTTCCCATACAAAGCACCTCACAAAGAGCTTATAGTAACATTATCCCTATATTACAGCTATGCAAATTGAAGATCAGATTACTGGTCCAATTTTCAAGGGAGCTGAAAAGGTACATTGTTCCAGGGACATAGACAGGAGACCGAAATGCAAACTGTGAGAAGGAAAAATCCCTTCAAAAAGAACATGCAGTACCTCTATGGGACTTTTCATCCAATCATTTCCAACAAAATGACAAGAAAAGGAGCGAGCTCTTATTTTGTGTGATGGATAACCATAAAAAAGCAAAAGTAGACTAGCAGTCCTAGATCATGCAAAAAGTAAAATAATAGGCAATACGTTGCTCAAAATTTGTCTCAGGTTCTGAATGGATCACACTGCCTTGCTTTGACCTGCATGCTGAAACTGAATTCCTTTTTCTTGCATCAAACCTGAGTCACAGTATGTATTTTTTTATTGTGAGCAGCAGCTGACAAGACTTCAAATCCTTGCTTTTTGCAAACAAAATGGCTACTCAGTGATATATTACAACACAGAGTGGCTGCATTCCAAGTGCATGCTTCATTCATATTCTGTGACAGATAAGGAAAATACAGTTTGAATTTGTGACAGTTCCTGAAAGAATTTATTTATCATTTAGAAAGGGGCAAGCACAATATAACCCTAACCCATGGAGGCCATTTAACACATCTATTTCACTGTTTAACTTCAAAACTGTACTGCAGGCCAGCTCCATAACAAAGAACTTAAAACAAGGAAGGAAAGATGCCAGTCACTAAAGGAGGATGACTCCTCGACTCTGATTAACTCCCTACAATATATCATCTCAAAAGGAGACCTACAGTCTTTCAGGTGCCTCCAGACTCCTGGAAGCATTCAGGAGACTGCATTTCAACCCTGGAACACATCCGAGCAAGACATGAAAACAAAGCAAAGGGAGAGGGAGGTAAAAATCAGACTTCCAAGTCTCCAGCTTAATCTACACACACATTATTTATATTCTAGTATCTGTGTGCCAGGACATGAGGACACTAATAGCTAAATAAAGTGACAGAAACAGACACCAATATTAGGTTGCCTACCTAATGAAAATGCTTCTTTCCTAAAGACAGAGAGAAAAGAAAAGGTGTAGAGAAGACTAGGCTCTGTAAAACTTTGACTAAGCTGCTTTTCTGTATATAGAGAGCTTTAAAGCTCTGTAACGCTCATGTGGGTGCAACTTCCCTTCAGATATGAGGCAGCTTCATTCAGAGGACAGATACATACTGCATTATTTCCTCCAAACACAACTTTACTTTTATTCTACTTCATTGCCATTACCCCTTAATCTTAAATTTAGGGTGAAGGAAGAAGCTGCCTTCTACTGCCTGAGAAATGAAAGACTGGCATTTGGCAAACCAGAGCACTCCTGAAACCTTCAGAGATCATCAAACTCACTTTGCCTTCTCTGCTGCCTCTGCTTGAGAAACAAAGAACCAAACCCACGTGTCAAACCAACTTGCTTGGTTTGACTGTTCCAAATTTTATTCTTTTATCCTTTGAAACTTCATAAAACCCATCTGTACAGAAGAAAAAAAGAGGGGTGCTGTAGCTAAGATTTGGATTTGCCTTATACCATAAATCTGGCAGCCTCGTGTTTTTTATTTGATGCTGGACTGGCAATAGGAACAAGAAGAACCAGTGGAGAACACCATCAAACCCGTACACCTGCAAAGTTACCCTGGACCTGCAGCAAATGCAACAGATGTTTTAGCCTCTCTATTGCTTCCCCATTCTCAGCTGGTAACAAGATTCCAAATTTATCCCCAACCACACAGTGCTTAGGGTGGCTGATGCTTTCAGCCTCCCATTTCTCAAGGTCACGACAGTGCCTTTGAGTTGCAGCCCTGACATTTGGCATATCAATTGCTCCCACTATCTAGTATTACCTGCAAATGTAACGAGAGAGATTATTCCATCCTATCACCTCAGTTATTAGTGAAGGCATTAAGCAATATCAGCTCCCACACTGACCCCTGAGGAACTCCACAGTCCTATGCCAAAATGCAGGCTTTTTTCCTCCTTCATCTTATTGAAAAATTAGCCTTGTGTGGGGAAAACCCACCAGTGCTGTGACAAGGAGATAACAAACATTTACTGATGAGCTGGACCTCAGCACACAATTGCAGGGGAAGAAACAGCACGAATCAGGTCAGGTCCCCTTTATAAATTTATCAGTTATCAAACACCAGTGTCAGTTGTCTCTGGCCACACACTCCTAAAAACCTAATGAAGCTTTTTCCAACGACATAATGAGGAAATCTGGACACTGACAAGAGCCATTAATTATAGTGTTAATAAAAGGCCCTACATTATTTATTTCAAGCTCTGCAGTAGGAATGCAACTTTCTCAAACAACCTGAACAGGCTTCTGCTTAAAATGAACACTTCCCACCACAATACACGTACTGTTAAGAACAGATACTTTGCATTATCTTACATTTTTCAAAAGTATTTCAAAATGTGTTTGGAAACACCAGCAATTGAAATGTCCCTGAGAGATAGAGTTGCAACATCAGTTGCAATTGTGAAAATGCAGCCACTTCTGGGGTTGAAACATGAGATTTTAAGTACAGTATTCACACCCCCAAAAATCCTGATACTACATGCCGGTGTCCATCCAATAAACACATTAAAAAGCGTAATTTGTAATTAAAGTAGATTATAAACAGACAGTGGATCCTTCCTGACTGCTTTTGAGCAAACCATGGATACAAGTATAGCAAGGACTGTGGGCTTATTTTGTTATGTTTCTGCTCTGAGAAAATTTGAAGCAATAAAACATGATTGATTGACATTGTGTCTCCGTGCCACAACAGCATGCCACAGAGTCGTGCTCCCTGTCACCACTGCTGGCTACAGGAGACTGAGCCCTGCACTAATGCTTCCCCCAATTATCCGTGGCTCACCGGCCAAAGCCCCCTGAATTCTCAGTTCCACTAAGGATAATCTCCTGTATAATTGTCCTGATGGGAAATGACAGATTAGGAGGGAGACCGCATGATTTTCAGTCTGAGCTCTAACAAGTTCTTCCTGGATTGTTCTCAAATCTGCATGCTCCAGGCCTTCCTGGCAGCGTCCTAAAAGGATCTCAACCCTGACACGGCAGGAGAGGCCTGCGGTTCAAGGCTGCTGAGGAATCAGCTGAGCCAGGAAAGAATAGTGATCCCAAGCCTCATTTACAGGCAGATGTAGATGGGGAAGCTGTGTGAAGGAAAAGGCTGATGGAAGATATTTGTCTCAAAAGGAAAGGGTGAAACTAATTTGCCAGCTACCATCGCTTTCTAAACTCACATCCTGAACTGAAATACCAGAGACAAAGAATTATGGCTAGGAAGAACACTGTAACACTGTCACCCCTTGGTGAGACAGGGAGACAGGCTGATCTTGGGTTTCTAGCCTGACTCTGAGGTAGCAAGTGAACTTGGCAAAGTGCCACTTCATGCCCCGTGCCTCAGCTTCCCCAGCCACAATTAGGGGAGTTAGAACAGTTGGCAATTTCCCAGCAGCATTAAGAGCACTATTAGTTGACACACATAAAAGAAAGCTCCTCAAATTGCACTCCCTTGCTGAAGAGCCATGAATAGCTTCCATCCTAGTGCCTTGCAGAGCATGGACACAACAGCCTCCCAGCCCAAGGACAGCTATATCCCACACCTCTCTGCTATAAAGGGCTGTACAGAGACATTCTCTTAACAGAAAGGTCAGTGAGATGTGCCGACATGGAGCAGCTAACTTTCCCTAAAGCAATCAAAAGGTTTGATGGGCACCAAATAGGATCTAAAAGGAGTGAGAGTCCTGCAGTGCAGCTGGGTACCAGCCACTCTGTGGGCACAGCTTGCAGAGCCAGCGGGCTACCCTTCTGTGCAGCCCTTGTTCTCAGGCCCTCTCCGTCAGGCATCGTGCAGCTGGGTGGGGGGAAACGCTGGCTCAGACTCACTGAGGACACAATGGGAACAGTAAAAGGCAAACAAGGTATTCTGCTTCAGAAAAATGTAATTCATCATAGAATCATAGAATGGCATGGGTTGGAAGGGACCCCAAGGATCATAGAGCTCCAACCCCCCTGCCACAGGCAGGGCCACCAACGATTAATTAAACAGTCCTCATGCCAGCCACTTTTTCTCAAGCTCTGCATTCATTGTTCACAGGGAAAAAAAAAAACCACCCCAAGAAAAAAAAAAAACACAAAAACAAACCCCACATTCTTAGCACCATATTAAGTTTTATGTCCATTAAATTTTACCTGCAGAAAATAAAACCGTTTGTCTGTTTTCTGCTTTTTCATAATGCATTTTTATGCCTCTAGGTCTCTGCTTGTTTAGACTCTAGGGGCTGTAAAAAGTATTCCGTACACCATTACCTGGATAAACACCCTATAAATTACAACTGATATTTATCAGCCTTGTGGCAATTCCACTACATTAGAAATAGTACAAGGCTGTATTTAGATAGATAAGATATGGGTACAAGATTAGCATATATAGATGTCTAAAAAGAAATCCATGCCCTGCTATTTTAGACAAAATACATACAAAGATGACTTTAATTAACTTTTCCTGCATTTGGAATTCCACCAGGATACAAAGCTAGCAGGATCATTAAACCAAATCATATTTTCAACCCAGCCTGATATTTCACTAGAACCATTCAAATCAATTTACCCAACAGAGACATTTGTCCCTGGCCTGTCACCATGGCCTGTACTGAGCGTCCTGCACTTCTTTATCTTTTGGCAGAGCCATCATAAGCAAGCGACACAGAGGGTGATGTATGGGAACTCAAATAAGTTATAAATCCTCCATGCCTTCATCAGCCATCAGCCTGAGTGAATTTACTCCAGCTAGCATTGGCAAAGACTCCCTTGCTGCTCTCAGGAACAAGTCAGCTTTAAGATGACACGTTATTCAAGGGAAAGTTCCCCATTGTTTTGGGGAAAAGGTGGCACTGCAATGGGAAGGAATGACCAAAACCCACATCCCCAAAAGGCAGTAACATCAAGTCTATTCCTTGCATTCAGATGCTTCTCAAAGGTTTAGAAATCCAAACTAAGAATCCTTCTCATCAAAAATTTGAAAGTAGAGTTATTTCACTGACAAAACTTCCCTTTAAGTGACTGCCATTTTAAAACTCCAAGAATAAAATGGAAAAAAAATAAAAGCAGCCCCAAACCTAAACCCCAAACAAAACCAAACCCAGCAACTCATCCCTGAACCATGCCTGTTTGAAGAGCAGGCATTTGCCTGGAGTTCAGGATGAAGATAAATAAGATGCAGTTACTTTAAAAACTTGGAGCAGCGGGGAAAGATACACAGAGCATCACTCTCCTTTTTCATAGCAGCTGCCTGGGGTTTCTGGCAAGGTTTTGTTGAACACCCTTGAGGATGGCACTGATACATTTCACAGAGCCAGAAGGATTGTAGTTGGAGAGTTGAGGAGCCGTTCAGATGGCTTATACCAGAATTGTTGAGTGGCACAGTACACAGCTGGTCAGCTGGTCCAGACCAGTAGAGTGACATCTTTACTTAAAACACTTGACATGTCAGCATCCTCCATTTTAGATGCATGCTAATGGCATTCCCTCCTCCTCCCTACTGCACCTGAAGGCATCACTACTGTACTTGTCATATCTGCCAATCGAATAAACAACTAAGCTCCTCAGCTTCTGCTGTTTCTCTCCTCCTTTTCAGTGAGCAGTGGTGTATACACCAGCACTCAAGCAGCGTTCTCCATTCAGTGGGCCAGATCTAAGAGGGAGCTTTGGCTCAGGAAGTCAATGCCTGGATGTAAACAGCTACATGCCTACGACTCCTGTCTGTTCTGCAGTTCTCTCCATAGACAAGACAGCTTACACCAGTGGAGCCACAGCCCTTGCCCTTTCCCTGGCACAACATATACACTGCTTACCTGATAACTAGTTTGAATATATGCAAATATGGATTTAATATTACAAGTATTTTATCCACTTTGTGATTTCAAAAAAAAAAAAAATCACAAAATATCCAAAAGTTCCTTGAAAAGCTAGCACAAAAAAGTTCAAATGCCTTCCCAAAAAACCCCCAAATATAGGAGTTTTGTTCAGAGCCAGTTAAAAGCACAGTTATGGCAATAAGGTGCAACAACGTGCAGTGTCTAGTTCAGTGCAAGACATGCACTGTCTCTGAAGTTTCTGCCAAAGCAAGCAGGCCATCAGGCAAACCTGGTGCATCACAGCGTCAGGATCAATGGTTAGATGAACAACGACTCTATTCTGAAAGCTCTGGTACAACTTCTCTCCCTGGAGAAGAGAAGGCTGCGGGGGGACCTCATTGCAGCCTGCCAGTCCCTGAAGGGAGCAGAGAAACAGGAGGGGATTCAACTTTTTAAAAGGGCAGATAATGGCAGGAGAAGGGGGATGGCTTAAAGCTAAAGGAAGGAAGGGTTAGATTAGATCTTAGGGGGAAGTTTTTTACAGAGAGAGTGGTGAGGGGCTGGAACAGGCTGCCCAGAGAAGTAGTGGATGCCCCGTCCCTGGCAGTGTTCAAGGCCAGGTTGGATGGGGCCCTGGGCAACCTTGTGTAGATCCAGGCCTGGAGGTTGGTGTCCCTGCCTGTGGCAGGGGGGTTGGAGCTCTCTGATCCTTGGGGTCCCTTCCAATCCAGACCATTCTATGATTCTATGATTCTATGATTCTATGATTCTCCTATCCTGGCACCTAAGGTTAGCCTAGCTATGGGTGCTCTCTGCCCATCAGCATTTCCTTTCTTTCAGGCACATGAGACTTTGGAGTAGGTAGGGGTGAAGGACTGGTTCAATTCTGAGTCACAGCCGTTCTGTCCTGGCTTGGACATCCAGGCTATAAACTTTACCCAGGATTTTCCATTCATCAGCCTCACAAAACCAGCTTTCCAGATATTTTCCACATGCAATTGCAGTTCAAAGCAACAAAACATCAATACAACATAATAAGCATCTCTCTGTTCAGATAAAGGTAAGGCAAAGCTTTAGTAATTTAAAGCCTGATTTTAGTTGGGAAGAACGTTTAGGTCAATATTTATGACCTAAGTCCCTTTCTCCTCACAAGTTCAACTATGGGGCTTTCAAACAGATATCATTCAGCCCATGCTGCTCTGCTGCCCACCTTCCTCCCCCTGCATCCCCTCTTGGATGAGCATGCACAGACACACATACAGACTCATCTCAGTCATTTGATACCATCATAAAAGCAGCAGTCTCCTTTTTCCCATGCACACATCTCATTATCCATCCTTAGTATACATCTTGAGTAATGCAATTTACTTCAATGTCACCAAGAGAAAGACACTCCTCTGGGACTGTCATTACCATAAACCACAATCTGCTGCCAATTTATATGTCCTTATCCACCCCTTGCTTTAACTTCCTTATAAACGATTACAAAGTGTGTTGCACCCCTGGTGTTGTCACTTAGTTTTTACATCTTCAGAAATCTTCTCACTGCTTTTACTCTTCCAAAAACCCCCCACAAAATCCTGCTTTACATTTTGTCTCCCTCTACATCCCCGTATCTTTCAATCCCAACATCAGAGCACAGTGCTGCCCACTTCTTCCTGAGCCATCAGTGTACAAACCTACTTCCCTGTTCTGTGGCAAATAAACTGACCTCTCCAGTCCACACCAAGCTCCAGACAGCATCCTCACAGGGCCTTTTGCTACTGTCCTGCTTTGCCTGACAGACCATCAGAACGGGCCACCAGTGTGATCATAGGAGTTCTTTATGAATAAAGCCATCTGAAAGCATGATCCTACAGCAGCTCAGCAGTTGAGCATTTAAGAGTTGCACAGGAGATATAACACCTATACAGCAGGGACTGCTTTCACTATTTGCTTGTATAGTCCTCTGGCACTAGCATAAGTCAAGGTGGTATAATTGGTTGTGGAAAGAAGCTTGAGTCTTGAAGAGAAGATCTCTGGAAATGAGTAATATTTATATTTTGCTAAGCAAAAGGAATAAATAAAAAAAAAAAATTAAGAAATTACTGGAAGGAATTAAAGAGATCTTTAGGTTTAATCAGAAGACAGATTCAAATCAAATGTATCCTAGCCAAGATGTGGTCTCTGAGCTGTTAGTTAAGTATCTGAACACTGGCTGCTACTAATGTATGACTGCATCCTCTGCTTATTAGGGATAAAAACCTGAAAAAAATAGGAAATGAAAAGCAGCAGCCACCCTTTTGTCAAAGGAGGCATTTCTGGATATAAAAAGAAATACATGGGTCTTAAAAATCCTAAAAAGAGTACTTTTATCTACATGGTAGTTGAAGCTGCTCAGAAAGTCTAGGAGAATAATTTAATGGAATGCATGATAGCTTTTTCCTTCTGCATATAAAAAGAAAAAAACTCTTTATAAGAAACAACAAAATTTATGTTAACTAAGACATTTATTTGCTTAAATTATGTTAGTTCATGATTTTGGCTTCACTAAGATTCCTACCCCCAATTAACTTCATGAAGATCTTACTGAAAAACAGACCCCCTCTGAAAAGAGATGCTGAAAAAAGAGAGTCAAGAAACTGCTTCCATCACCACTCAAGTCAAGGAGCAAGTATATACTCCAAACAAACTGCACTCCCTCCAGGATGCTGCAAACCCAGGCAGTGCTGGTCACAGTACTGACTTGATCACTGGTTAGCCAGCAGTGGAGATGCAGCACTCCAATAGTCTATCAGTCTTTTGAACTGACTTATGCTCATATACATTTCCATCAAACACTACTCACACCAGTTCACTGGACTTCAGGGAGGAAAGGCTTTTAAAACAACAGCATGCCTCCTAAAAACCTGCAGAACTTCTGGCATCACAAGAGAGGGTGAACCCAGCCCCAGCATAGCCAAGGATGTTTTGACTCCCTGAATTCTTACTACACCTGCTCCACTTTGGCTAAGTTCTAATTTTAATGCTCATGTCTGGCAGAAGTAAATAACAGAAGCTTCAGAGGAAGGGAGCTCAGGCTCTGGAGAGCATGCAATGAGCCCACACTTTGGTTAGGCAAGGGGACTTGGGAATTTCATTTCTTAATGGAAAGCTGCACAATGAGGAAAGGCACCGCACGAACAGCCTGGTCTGCCAGAGCAGAAGCTGGGTGCTGATTACTAGTTCCCCTTGCACAGGAAGGCCAAAAAAGTCACATGGCTCTAACATCAAGATTAAAATCCCCCCAGAACAACAAAATAACATGAGGGTGATTCCTAAAGAGAGAAAGCCAATACTGTAACTGTACTTGAAGTGACTCATTCTATGTACTAACTTATACTGTGACAATAGCATTAAAAAATAAATTACTGCGACTTCTTTGCTCACCAGTGACATCCATCTGGGTTAAACTTTTCATTCAAATCATGCTGAATAACAAGACTGGTCCATTTTGAATCTTCAATCTCATATAACAGTAAGGGGAAAGCCTTACAGTTACTAGCCACCAAGCAGTAAAGAAAAAGAAACTCTATAAAAGGTGGCACATTGCAAGCAAAGAGAAATCATCTTGTTACTCTGGGATTTCAGCAATGCTGTGAGAGCTCATATATTAAAAAAACCCCCCCATAATTATTGACTTTTGCTAAGACTTACTGTTAGGTCTTTTTGCTTTTCTTGTTTACTTATACTTATTTATCACAGTCTATAAAAACAAATAATGTACTGTAAAAATGTTACAATTACTTTATAAGGGGATGTCCATCTATACAGCCTAATTCTGCAAAAGGCTCCTCAGTATCTCAAATAGATCACATACAAGAAACAGCTTCCTGTTATTTAGACTGAGGTCACAATGCCTATATTTTGGCATAGGACAACGCCATAAACACCCTAAAATCCCACATATCCTATAGCTTTCCCATTTGTTCCCCTTCTAGTGGCTTGCTTACTCAGATTTTCTCTCCTTAGGCAGGAACATTTCTACACACCAAAAATAATATACTCAGCACTTGACGTCACAGTCCCAATTGGGCAGACTAGAGAGAAGGAATCCAAGAAGTCAGGCAGTATGCCCAGTCCTTATGCCCTCCTTCAACAGTCCAATGCTTCTCAACACTTCTTGCTATCCTTACAAGTTCTTTAAAGTCCTATAAAGAACCATTTACTCTCATGCCATGTGCTGCTTGGTTTTATCTGTCACTCCCTAAATTCCACTCATTTATACCAGTAAACAGTAGATTAGCTACTAGACAGTTCCTAATCAGTCTTCCTTCTCATTAGCATCCACACTATCTGCTCAATAGATGAGGATCCTTTAAGAGACTTGCCTTCTTTTAATGAAGTGGCTGCCAAGTAACTTTATTCTGGTTTTTTGAAATGGTGTAGGGTCAAAGTAAAGGCACATCAGCTCATCTCCTGGCTTGTCATCCTTCACCTGCCTCTCCCCAAGCCCTTAAAAGAAATCCTCTTGCTGTGCTGCTGAAAACTGGCTCATACTTAAGGCTTGTTTCTGTGGGATGAGTTCTGCATTAGAGCAAACTTCTGAGGTACCCACCATACATCAGATTTCCGCTCTGTATGCTCTTTCTGAGAAGGCAAAATAAAAGAGCCCCTGACATGCTGGATCTGTTCTGTTTTGGCTTGCTACCAAATGTACCAAGAGAAGAGTAATCACTTGAAATGCTGGACCTCTCTGGGACCATATCCACCCTGGAGTCCTCCAACCCCTTGAGCTACTGCAGGTTTTATTGTTCCTTTTGCTTTTCTTTGCCCTTTTTCCCCAAGACATGCCCTCAGCTTCTGAAAGAGAGACTGAATAATCTTTCAGATGCTGACAAAGACAAGATCTTCCCACAGGCAGTCATTCAACCAGACTGTCATTTATTCTCTACTTTTCCCCAGATATCATTCATACAGAGTTTTGAAACCCTGAATGGCCCTGCAGCCCTTTTCCTTACCACATAGCTGAAAGACACGTAACTGCTACTAGCTCCACTTTGCCCATACAGGCTAGGGAAAACAGTACAAAGGTGGGTTTAACCACCTAACAGAACCCATCATCCTAATTATAAGGATGTTCCTAAGTTTAGTTCACAATCAATAGACAGTAAAAGGTTATCAAGTTATCTATTCCAGATGTTTCAGGCCCTGGAGGATTCTGTTGTTCTTCATTAACCAAGATGGGAGTTGGACTACTTCAAATGTGCCCATGTGGCAAGTATCCATGAAACTCCTATAAGTCTACACTGCAACCAAATCTGCCAGTTGCACCAAGGTTTGTTTACCAAGAAACAGCCCTGCCATACCAGGCAGGCACCACAAGGCACCTCTGCAGGGGACAGCAGCAGTGGTCTGGGGATGCTCATGGAAATGCTAGGAGAACGAGATACTCAAAGGCTTACAGACAAGCCTTCCTTCAGGCACAGGTATCAACACCATTATTTACTCCTCTTTTCCTGAGCATCAAAGGAAGTAAAACTTGCAAGGAAAACCAGTAGCACAATCTGGGAAACAGTCATGCTTCCACAGTAACCAGAAAATACACAAAAACATTTTCAAAAAGTCATGCCTGGGTTTTCTGAGCATGAAAAAGTGACCACTGCTGTACCTGCATTGGCAGGAAAAATGAACTGAAACAGATGCAAAGAAAGGCTACCAGGGGACTGACAAGCCTGTCTGATAAAAGGAATATTAAAAGATCTTGGCTTGTTCAGACCAGCTAAGTAAGTGTTGAGAGGGGATACATTTGCTGTGCACAAATACCCGGGGGTAGAAATAGCTGAGAAGTGGAAATGACTATTTAACTAAAGGACAATACTGGTACAAGAACAGATGGTTATAAACTGCCAAAGAATAAATTTAGACTGGAAATTAGACAAAGGTTTCTAATCAGCAGAGCAATGAAGCTTTTAAAAAGCCCTTACAGGGAACAGGGGCAAAAAGCTGCTCTAATTGAGGGATAAAGCTTCATGTATTTATGATAGGTATTATGAAATATGGTTCCATACCAAAGCTGAGTACCCAAGGCAATGACTCCTGAGGTCCTTTGCAGCCTTCTGCTTCTCTGCATTTCACACTAAAATCCATTCATAGCACCACCAACACATCAAAAGCACAATTCTGAAACACCTCGATCTCTGAGAACAACTACATGGAGAACCATTCTGGCTGGACTGTGCTCAAGGTGAAGCAAGACAGCTTTCAAGGGAGGAACCTGTAGAGCAGCCAAACCTGGGAAGGAGGCCTGACCCGAGTTTTTGCATTATTTTAATAAGAAAGCCAGAGAAAGAGGGCAAGTGTAGACAGTATATGTAATCTCATTTAGAAGTCATAAAATAAACCTCCTGAAAAATCCCAGGGGCTCCCAGGATTCATGAAAACTTCTCAGCACATTGCTGCATGTAAGACAGCGCTCCTTGTGACCACCAGCCACTGCCAAGATGCACCTTCCTCTCCTGGCCATGCAATACATTTATCAAAAGGCCAATTATTTTTCTCCCTCATTGTTTATTTTCACTAAGGTTTTCTATAAAATACAAGGATAGACCACAGACCTTAAGATTAACAGCACAGCTAGAAATACTATCACACTATCTTTGAGTGGGACACAGTGAAGTCTCCTGCAGGCCCATAGACATTTGTACATGTTTCATCTTCCCAATATGTGTATGCACCAAAAGTGTCAACAGCACAGCAGGAAAGCCACTTTCAGTGACTCTGAGAAGTACTGTAGAGTTACATGGCTTGACCAGTTTGCTTCATTCCTTAATTATGGCTGTTTACTGTCTGTAGACATGCCACATACAACCTTTTATGATTATTTTGGGATCAAAACCACCAAATAAAACAACAAATGGGAATTTGCTACAAAGATTGTATCTAGTACAATACTAAACACAGTCAGTTTCATACAGTATTGTGTTCTGTGCTTGGAAAGCCCCTAGACCTTCAGTAGATGTTGTCTGGGATACTCAGTCAACCATAGGCCATGGAAAAGCTACGGGGACCAAAAGTGTTCCTAAGAAAGTATAGAAACAATGAGGGGATTTTGTAGAACACAGCTTCCCTGCTTCTTCAGCTAACTAATTTAAGACAGTGTGTGGTTTCAAGTTGTAAGCCCTGTCCCACTGTGTAAATCCGTAGAGCTTCTAAACTTGCAGAAATAGCCTTAAACTAACTGTTTCACAGCATGGTACATGCAGAGGCCATATCTATTACTACTACACATCTCCTTCCTCAGACTAAGGCCATTCTCACAGTGACTGAATCCTCTGGTGATGGAAGGTTTTCAACTGCATGCCTGATTAAATGCTGCTTCCCAGAATTCTTGGATAACAGGAATTAAATTTTAATGCCCTTAATCTAGTTGACACTTTTTCATAAGCCCTTTCCCCCACCTCCTTCTCTTGTGTTATAAATGACCAATTACCTAATCTGAGGTAATGCAGGCTTTGGTTGAGGCTAATGAAGACGCGGTGGGTGAGATCCTGCTCGCAGCATTGAGTCCCATTAGGAAAGATTAATCACCTTCTAACTTAGAATCGTACGCTTTGGCTCCAAAAAGGCAGAGAAAGAGGCATCCATCACATTAACCAAATAATACAGCAAATGCTTGGCACTTGAGCAGCAGTAGGGTGCTCTCCTGACAGGAAGAGGAAGACTGTGACATTAAGACCAACAGTAGCTCTCCAAGGTTGCTCAGGGACAGAGATCTCCACACAAGAAGTAGGGAAGGGAAATACCCCAGCTAACACTTGGAATGTGCACTTCAGAAGAGAGGGCTACATCTGCCCTGAGGAGGAAGTAGATCACACTGTGTGTGATTATTACCCTTTCAAGGAAATAATAGTCTCAACCTATGTAGAATGAAACAAACCTCCAGCTATTTCCTGTTGCTGCATACTTCAGGAACAGCTTTGGCAATGATGTAGTGCTATCTCCTCTCTACATTCAGACAATACACATCACCATCCAGTGTTCATCCACAAAGTAACCTTTTATCTTCAGTGAAGTTAGAATGGGTCCCACAGAGCCAAAGGGTTTCTTTGCTGTATCAAGAAGACCTAACCATTCTAGACACAGCTAGAACCAACCTTCATGATAGTAAGTCATTCCATTACTAAGTCTTTACTCAGAGAAAGAATAATTTCTTTTGGGAACAGAGGCAGAGGGATTGATGGTGGACACAAGGAAGACATTCCTAGAATACTTGCCTTTTGATTAACTACATCTAATGCTCATCTAATGCTGTGTAATTACTAGAAAGGTATCAGAAGGGATAAGGAAATAATCTGTATCTTCTACCTACCTACTTTCAACACCAGGCAGTATCACACCATTAGAAACATAGCAGATACATTGGAGGGGTTTTCGGGGGGGTGGGGGGAGCTGGTTTTGATTGGTTTTGTTAACTGTTGGGTTCTTTGAGGGGTTGTTTTAGAATTTATTCATTACTATAGTGACCATTACATTTCCTTTATTTAAATAGTGAAAATCCTTCCTTCTCACCCAGAGATGCTCCAATGATCCCAGAAAAATGAGAAATACTTCATCTGTGGTACAGAAGAATTGCTCTTTTACTCTGTTTTATTTATATATATATATAATGTATGTTTTCATGCCTCAGCACGTTCCTTGCTGCATCTTCTCACCTTTTAAGGTCCCTCAGCATACTTGCCCAGCCGATTTAAATGGTTTCCTGTTCTTCAAAGGAGATAACTTACAAACTCCATTCATGCAATCAGAGATAGATGCTATGATGTCAGAGAAAAGCTGAAATAGGGTCCCCTGAAACTGGTAACATATATGGCAGCAGACAGAAAACAGATTTTTTTTAAAGACCTGTGTTTAGTCATGGTCAGATTTAGCCTCTTCACTGTGCTGGAGCAAGCTGAAATTGAGTGCTCTCCATTTAGTTTGCAGAGTAGGAGGATGCCCCCATGCAGTCTGAACTTAACCATTCTTAAAACAACTGAGTGCTGCCTTTGCCAGGCTTCTCTCTACTGTTCATCAGCAAATATGCAAGTGAAACATTTTTAGGCTCCTAGCTTCTGAATTAGAAAGGCAGACATGAGAAGCAGAAGAATCTTCTACTTGGACGCTGAAGAGCGAAGCAAACATTCAGATGGTGATCCACCACAGCTGCCTTCTGTGGAGAAAAAAAAGCCCAACTCTAAGTGACAAATTGTGAAAAAATATGGAAGGAAATCCATACAGAGTGTTAAGTGGCAGGCAGAGATTTAAACTCTGATTTGACTGATCTCTGCAAATCCGAGGGGTGTATGTAACTCTAACATTAGACACAGGAGAGCAATAAACCTAATTCAAGAGTATGAAATTGCTTTTTGAGAGAGTTTTGAAAGGTGCTTATAAATTAGGCTTTCAGAAGCTCCTGTCCCAAAACTGTTTGCAAATTATTTTCTAAATACTTAACCCTTTATTTAACTAGAATAAACTTGCCTTTTCCTTCTTTTTCTTAAAGTTTATCAATGAGTATGTCTTCATATGAACTGACCAACACTGAGTACGCTGCTCTAAGAACCAGTGATGAACTTACACAGTACACCCAACTTCATATACACATTTTTAAGTTATTGAACTATGTCTACAAAGACACTTACCAAGCAGCATGCAGGAGACTCAAAAGGACCTCAGATTATAACTACTTACAGTAAAAACCAGTGTAGTTCAGTTTTGCTCCTGGACAGATGGATGGATGAAGCAAAGACACTAAACACACAAATTGCAGCAGCCCAGGAGAAGACCTCCACAATACCCCATGACTACTAACAAGGGAAAAGCCTCCATCAGAATTTGCTGCCTACAAGTAGCAGGGACAGGGCTCTGTAACTTCTATGCAGAAAGTAAGTGAATGCCAACACTAACAAAACATTAGAAGACAAAACTTAGGATTCAGAGAGTTCAGCAGAAGTATGTGATGGGAGATTTCCTGGATCAAAAGGGACAAGACATTTTTATTTCCCAAGCCAGAAGGCTCAAGACATAGGAAGACTGTGGGACTTCCTGTGCCCTATTTCTTATGGCAAACAGTCATTTGCCTTAAGAATAGTCTTCCTTTTATTTGGTGCATGAAAGCAAAGAGAATTCTCAGGTAGATTTGTCAAGAACTATCCAGAAATGTTTTTGGAGATAATGCAGCTTTGCCAGCCGGAGTTTGTGTTGTGCTGGTGAGTGACTGAAATCATAGGATTTCTGGTACCAAGGACCTTCCTAAGACAGTTAGGAAGAGGTTTAGAAGTTTTACAGATTTCTGAGAACATCTGAAGCTTTACCTTTGTTTTCCAGGAGGACTAGCAGTAACAAAACATCAACCCAGTCAAAGCTTGCAAAAGGCAAATGTTAGAGTTGGACTCCTAATCAAAAGAAACTACAAGTTTTCAGCATTCACTGAGTACTTTTTCCTTACCTGGGTAATATAGAGGACTAGTTAGGACTGTAAGCCAAAAGCAAAACTTATTTGATGTTAAAGCTTTTCTTCAATAACTCTTTCAAATCTTCTTCCAAATCCCCAAAACATCCCTCAGCAGAAGCCACCTACTTGGGTACTTGCTGTTATTTTCTCAGAGCCTGAGCCAGATCTGAACCACAGGAAGATACGTAACAAACCCCAAACCAGCTACTCTCTGCCACCTTCTAACTGCCTTTTGAAGAGAAAGTCTCACTACCTGTTGTACTTAGCAGTTCCCAGACTGAAAAGATGCATAAGGCACCACCCACAAATACCAAAAGGGAAAACAGAGCCCTTAAAATAACCCAAAAAAAACCCCAAAATAAAAAAACAACCAACCAAGAACACCCAACATGAAAACAAACCCAAACAAGACAGCAAAAAGGGAAACTTTGCTCAGTGCTTAATAGTTTAAAAACTTTGTCCCTGGAGAATTCAATTCCTTCTGCTCCAACGTGTCCTCCTGCTGTTTAACTGCAAGCTCTGTCGATTCACAGCTGCTGCTCTGTGTAGGCCCTGAACTACCTCCAGAACAAAGCACATGGGAAAGACAAAGAACCCTTTTCCCCCACTGAAAACAGCAAATCTGGAGTCAGAGAGAAGAGCAGCAATGGTGCAGGAAGCCAGAAGTCTGCATTGTACCAGTGATGTCAGGGTCAGCCTGGACAAAAGCTGCACTTAACTGATGCTGCTCTCCTTAGAGCAAAAGTCCCCACACAGAACAGACAATGCTTTGTGCTCTACCTCACCCATCTTCCTGCTTTCACATGCAAAATGCCCTCAAGGTCCTGACACACTGTGATCCGGTCGGGTCTTCAAAGCTCAGTATAACCTATATGTAGTAAATACAGTCAATTATTTGGAACAGCAAGAAGAGTTCAGTTGCTTGCTAACATGCATATTTTTTGAAGAAGGCCAAGGAAATGTCACACTGGATGCAGAAAACACTCTCACTGTTATCCACAAAGTCACGTTCATCCTTTTCAACACCCTGTGCCTTGAAGCCATAACTACTACACCAAGACAACCCCAGATAAGGTTCTGGGGAAGACTTAAAAAGAAAACCAATCAGTGCAGCCTAGATTTTATGTTTTGCTACATTTTTCTAGTAGCAGAGGACAAGAAGTGACAAGAACCAGCACTTGTGATGTTATAAATCTCTCTGGTGTGCATCTGATCACGCTCAGAAGTGTTTCTGAAACTGTATCTCGATATTCAAATTTGAGTGGGAAATTAGAGAAGAGCTTTGAGCACTGGAACAATTACAAGTAACTTCAAAAACTTGCTAGGGGTATCCAGATAAGAAGCTTCTCTTGCCCTGGAAAAGATGCATGACATGGCACTTACATGCCACAGTTCATTGGGATTAATGGCTGTTTGCAGACATTGCAACTCATGTCCAGAACGTGTCCTGAGCTAGGTAAGAAACAATCCTTATACAATGGTGTCATCGATTTATTTAGGTCCTAAAGTTCCCAAGTTGAACAAAACTTGGTCCCTCACTACAAAAAGGACATTGAGATGCTTCAGTGTGTCCAGAGAAGAGCTACAAAGCTGCTGAAGGGTTTAGAAGACAAATCTTATGAGGAGCGGCTGAGGGAGCTGGGATTGTTTAGTTCAGAGAAAGGGAGACTGAGGGGAGACCTCATCACTCTCCACAACTACCTAAAAAGTGGTTGTAGTGAGGTGGATGCTGGTCTCCCTGGTGGCTAGTGACAGGGCAAGGAGAAACAGTCTTAAATTGCATCAGGGGAAATTTAGGTTGGATATTAGGAAAAATTTCTTTGCTGAAAGGCTTGTCAAATGTTGGAACAGGCTGCTCAGGGAGGTGGTTGAGTCACCATCCCTGGAGGTGTTGAAAACAAGAGTAGATGTACTTGGTGACACAGTCTAATGTTGGATCTTGTAGGGCTGGATAGATGGTTGGACTCGACTTTGAAAGTCTTTTTCACCGTAACCATTCTATGATATGTAACAGTTATGAAAATGTTAAGAATTAGGAGTCCTGCTGAAAGGTATTTGGGTCTTTGAAATTGAAAACTAACTGACTTGCCCTGGAATTACAGTTCCACATTAATCAGGACCAGCCAGGAAGAGTTAAAAAGTGGGGAGGTAAGTTGGTATCAGCTTCATAAAAGCATGTAATGATTTTGTACCTCTTCTCTACTCATCACTTCCACACCACTTATGGGGATTTGAGACTAGAAATTATAAATCAGGAATCCACTCTCAGTCAGCAGAAAAACAGGAAAGTGCAAGTTCAAGCTTTTGGAAAATGCTAAGAACAAAAGTAGGAGGACAAGCGAGGTCAGACTGTTCTTTACGGAAGCATGAAGAAATGAGAGGCTGAGCTGTGAACACACTGAACGTGCATCTACAACACACAGAGGTATGTGTGGTAACCTGGAAGCTAAAATGGCAGGCTCCAGGGACACACTATGGGTGAAGAAGTCTTTCACCCCAGGTTTCTGTGAAGAAATAAGCTGTTTTGCTGGTCAAATGGAAGTTCTCCAAAGCCATGGCTTCCAACATGAATCACTTCTATCACTTTAACGTTAAACTCATTTTAGCAACCCAAGGCAGGCTGATACTCTGGCCAGCTTGTGAAAAGTGACTTTTCTTCTTACTCCCCACAAGTCTCTTCCCACCTTGTTGCAGCTCAATGGACTTCAGCCTTTTCAAACACCAGTTTCCAATGTTTCCTCTTTGCAAGGGCAATATTCCTAGATCAGTATGTCTTTCCTCAAAATTTAACTGAAAGCAGGAGAAAAAAAACCCAGAGAAGAGCTCCCAAAAGTCACAGCTTCTATATAAATAGGAAAGCACGTGGTAGGAGAATGAGGAGAGAAGAACTGCTAATTGTTTTAAGTGACATGATCAGATAATTTAAGTTTCCAGGGCTGGAGCCCTGCAAAATTTTGCACAGGATCTCAATAAACAAATACATGTGGAATTAGGCAGATCACTGCAACATGCAAACATCCTCAAGACGTAGCAGGCTATCAACCAAGAATAATCAGAGACCACAAGACACAGTCTCAGCTCTACTGTTTGCTGTTTAGTACGGTTGCTCTGAAAATCTGGCATCTTGAAGTAGTCTCTGGAGGGCTTCCTAAGCCCTCCTGAGTCACAGCAAAGCCACGGGACTCAGGGAACATCAAGGAAGATGTAAACTGCAGAGGACTACACAAAGCCTTAGGTGATATTGGAAAACCTCTGTTTGAGGTTAATTTGGAGTGCAGAAAAAGGCAACTAGACAAAGAAACATATTCTTTCTAACGTCAAGTTTTCCTACTCCAAACACCCACCAAGGACCTGGGAAAAGCCAAGCAAAAGGATGCCTGGGGTCTGTGGGAACACAGCACCATCTCGTGGAATGAAGGGAAGTATAAGAAACAAGGACTAAGTAGTTCAGCAATTCAGACATCTGCAGCTTGGCTTTTTGACAGCCTGCTCTTCTAGCAGGTTAACAAATCTCTCTATCAAATTTGTGCTTATAAAAAAGTTCACTGCAGATCTATAAAGAACAAATGAACAACAAACAACTCCCTATTTTTATCTCTCAAACTCATCACCATTAACATAAACACTGGGGGCCTCTTCATAAATAGAGACGTGTGGGCAGAGAACCATCTGCACTGAATGCTGTTTGCCAGCAGGCCTAGCGCAGCTGTGAGCACCCTCTTCTTGCAAGCCTCAATCTCCTGTCCTTAAAAGGTGGGCAAAGAAAACAAGTCTCCGAATACTAACCTTGCCAGGACTAAGGACCTATACTTCCACCTATTTATTACTAGTAAAAAGCCCTTTTCCATTTAGAAGGAGGAGTTGGAGGAAACTCAGAAAGGCAGCTAGCTATTCCAACCCTTCCAGTATTTGCTCCTAAGCACACAGGTATGCTGGCAGAGAGTCTAAGAGTGAACAACTTCAGTTATCAAGCTGGTTCCCACCTTACTGGTCATAAATAAGAATTTCGTGGCATCAGTGAAATAGGAAAACCTGGTTAGTTCCTACTTCATTGCCTGAACCCAGTTAGAAATTAATCTCTGCAGCAGAAGGCATTTAAGTGTCCTGGATTCTAAAGGAGGTAGCCAAATGTAGGGGTCTCTGTGCAGGGGGATGTAGTTGATCTTGCTTTCTGCTCCAAACCAAGTACTCTGTTATAGCTAGCTGCACTTCAGCAAATATTTCTCAAGTTTATTCTTATTTCCTCCCGGTCTCTAGGATGAAATTGGTGTAAAACAGGAACCATTATGATATATTGTCTATGCATTTTGAGTAATTCCCACATTTAGTATAGTATGGGGGGCTCAAGTGTGATATTTGGGCAAAGTTCTCTGGTATGTCTAAATTAAGTTTAAACGACTTGATCTATCCATCTTCCGTGCATATGAGCCATCAGTAGAAATTCCACAGCCAAGCAGGGATTTCTGTGAAGATGCTTCCCTTGAGACAAAGCACAAACTCATATCCAAAGTGTCTATCAGAAGTATCTCTATTTCAGCAGGATGAGGTAAGGGCCTCCAGCAAAAAATAGGACGGGGCGAGAGAAATCAGCCTGTTGTCTCTTGAATTTGCTAGTACAAACACTGAGCTCCCGTGATTTGTGTTTTAAACAAAGGGAAATATGGACAATTCTGCCTGGCCTCAGTTTCTGCAGCATTATGTGGAGAAACCCAGGCTAACCTCTGAGCCAGCAGTGTGCACTGGTGGCTAAGAGAGCCAATGGGATCCTGGGATGCATTAGGAAGAGTGTGGCCAGCAGGTTGAAGGAGGTGATCCTCCCCCTCTGCTCTGCCCTGGTCAGGCCCCACCTGGAGTATTGTGTCCAGTGCTGGGCTCCCTGGGATAAAAGAGACAGGGATCTCCTGGAGAGAGTCCAGAGAAGGGCTACAGAGATGATTAGGGGCCTGGAGCATCTCCCCTGTGAGGAAAGGCTGAGTGAGCTGGGACTGTTCAGCCTGGAGAAAAGAAGACTAAGGGGGGACCTTATTAATGTCTATAAATATCTTAGGCATGGGATGCAGGGGGAAAATGGCCAGCCCCTTTTCAGTGTCTGTGGGGACAGGACAAGGGGCAATGGCTGCAAGTTGGAGCACAGGAAGTTCTGCACCAACCTGGGGCAGAACTTTTCCCCAGTGAGGGTGAGGGAGCCCTGGGACAGGCTGCCCAGGGGGTGTGGAGTCTCCTTCTCTGGAGAGATTCCAGCCCCGTCTGGACGCCGCCCTGTGCAATATGAGCTGGGGAGCTGCTTTGGCAGGGGGGTTGGACCCCAGGAGCTCTCCAGGTCCCTCCCAACCCCTGGGATTCTGTGATTCTGTAACCCGAAACTTAAGCACATAGACTGAAGATGGTGTCCTACGTGGTCTAACATACCATGCAAATGTGCAAGTCAGCAATACTTCAGACAGGTATTTCAGGTGTTGATGTATGGCAACTCATCCACCACTCCTATGCAGCAGAGCTGACAGTACTGTTACAAGAAATCAACATCAAGCCTCATTAGGCAGCTTTGCATGTTTTCTGGAGTCAAGTATTACGCCACTGACCTCCAGATCAGTAGCAGTGTATCTTTCACACACACACTCCCTCAACCAGATTTTCTCTTATCCCATATCACATAGGTGGAGTGCATACAACCATTTGTCAGCAGTCAGATTCCCAGTCACTGCTTCTGAGACCTTCTCTCATTCACAAAGAGCAAGGGCTTGAGAACCAGGTCAGTTCCTTCTGCAGTGTTCACACAACCACTTCAGTGTTACAGCAGCAAAGCAGATAAATGAGTCTTTGTTGATGTCAGCAGTAGTGCTGCTCTCTGTAATGCACAGTTGGCTTGGAACCGTAATTTAAACTTCTCAAGACAGTCTGCATTTCTGTGTGAAAGCCACCTGACTGCTGAAGTCTCCAGTGGCAAAAAGAAATACCAATATTAGCCCTCTGTGCAGCATTTTGTGGTCTTCAATAACAAGAATATCTGTGACAGATGAACTATTAAAGACACAGATGCTTCTAAGGGACCTACAAACTGTATGATGGATGGCTTGTGATATTGCTATCTATCTTCATCATTTGCCTGAGATCAACAGGGCAGAAATGTAACAGACAGAAGGTCATTTAGTGCAATCTGAAAAAGAAGGGAAAAAAAAAAGAAATAAAAGAAATATGACAGACAGTTATAGGAAGCCAGCAAACCTGACACCAGCTTTGCTGTGGCCAAGCACTGCAATTAGGTTTCAGACCAGAGACAAGAGGAAGAATAAAGCTCCAACCACATTTCCTTCAAAATCAACATGCCAGAGGAAGATAAAGCTGTTTTTATTTGGCAGGTGTATTAAGCTAGAGCCTAGTCAAGATGCTCTAGTCCAGAGTTCAGTTGTGTTACCTGTGTTACCTGAGTTAGTTACACGATAGACATGAACACAGCTCAGGCTGAGGCTTGAGGCAGATGAACCATGGCACAGTACAAAGATCAGAGAACTCTGCTTTCCTAGGGAAGGAGTGATTTTCTCCTCCTTCCCCATGCTACTGAAGACCACCCTCTTGAGCCTGTTGGCAATAGAAACATCTCAAAAAGCACCTCCCTGGCCAGGGAGGCCACCACAAGCCCACGCTGCTCATCTCCACCACAGAGCACTGGGAAGAGCCTCAGGAGGTCACAGAGCAGTGACTAAATGCTAAACCTCTAGACAGAGTACAAACTAACTTAGGTCAGAAACTGAGATTAGTTGTGATCTTTCTCAGGTTCTTAAGTACACTGCTAATTTTCAAGATAAATTAATTATTTTGATGCAGTCATCAAATAAAACCTGAACTTTGTTTTGAAAAAGATGAAGTCAACCACATCCCACTTTTGTCTTCAAGATTTTCATGGACATATGCAAACTTTTTCTTGTTCTAAATATGCAGTTTTCACTAGCACCCAAGAACACTTTCACCAGTTCTGCATGCACCCAAGAAACTCAAGTGTCCACGTTTCTTCTGTGGACACCCATTAGCTAACTGGGGTTTCAGTTAACACACCCCAGTAGAAATCATGCCATTTGACTTTTCTTGGAGGGTTTTTTTTTTTTACTGAAAAGCCTGTTTCCTCCTACAATCAGAGAAATTCCTTTGTGGGCCAAAATCTTTAAGGATAGCAAAAGGCAACTGAAGACCCAGGCTCCACTCTCAGTGTCTGCACAGGCCTCAGATGTCAGTACACAGTGAAACACCTCTAACAAAGATTAAAAAATCCACCAAAAAATGCTCCTGCCCTAGCAAAGTTTGTTTCACAGGTACCCAAGCAGCCAGTTTCAATCTGCCCCTTGGGGATAATTATTAAGATAACTGTAATTAAGGTTTTGCATCTAATCCCCAATGTTCCTCAGCTGAGATTATTATACCAGCTCCTGGGTAAGATGATTACAGCATAATAAAGATATGTCCTTATATACAGCTAAACTCTACTGGAGATCAATAGGTAGCCTTCTTCTAATTACAGACAATAATTAGTAAATTAGGCAGCCTGGATAGCAAACAAGAATCTCCTTCAGGACCTCTGACTCCTCCTGCCTTTGTTTTTCTATTAATAATTTCCATTGCAAGACACAGGACAAGCATACAAGACGTGTCTCTGTTCCTACTCACTACAACCTCCTGCCTTACGTAGCCCCAGACTTGAAGGCTCAAAAGCCAGCAAGAAGCAGTAAAAAAATTCTAGCACTGCCAGCCTCCTTCTGCATCTTGGCATTCTCTCAGCTACCTGCACCCTGTAAATATTTTATGACATATATTTGTCCATGTTAATGACTAATCTTAAAGGTAGCTTCAGTCTAAGGCATATAAGAAATCTTACATACAAACCAGCTAGGTATAATTGATACATGGGCTCAGAGAATACCATGCCAGATTTTGATCTGCCAATACTGACATAAATCTCAAGTTACCTCAGTAAACTTGAGGTAATTATTTGTATTTATATAGGAGTGTTACTGCAAATGAAGTCTAGCCTGTAAAACACAAAGACCATCTTCAGTCTCCAGCTATCTGTTCTCACCCATTAATGGGGGCTTCTCTTTGCAAACTGTATTCTATACAGGCAGGATGGGAAATAAACAATAATCACCTTGAGGACTCTACAGGCTGCAATACAGTGTGTGCTGCAAAAGGTAATGCCAGGCTGGCTGGGACTGCACTAAGTGAACCCTATCTCACCCCGTTAACACCATTACTCTCCACTTATCACACAGACTGAGAGCCATGGCTTAAAAGCAGGTATCTCAGTTGGGTCCTGTGAAGATGGGAGGGCACACAAAACCCAGGTGGGGAAGAAAAAAATGCACTAAAGATTACTGCAAGCCAGAACTTCCATGCAGGACATAGGTACAACACAGGAATCACACTCATAATCCCTAAGTACCAGTGATGGCAGATTCATAGGGGAATGGAGGCAACAATCAAAGCTGCCTAGGCTTTCATAGAATGGCATGGGTTGGAAGGGACCCCAAGGATCATAAGAGTTCCCCCCCCCTGCCACAGGCAGGGCCATCAACCTCAGGCCTGGAGCTACACCAGGTTGCCCAGGGCCCCATCCAACCTGGCCTTGAACACTGCCAGGGACGGGGCATCCACCCCCTCTCTGGGCAGCCTGTTCCAGCCCCTTACCACTCTCTCTGTAAAAAACTTCCCCCTAAGATCTAATCTAACCCTTCCTTCCTTTAGCTTTAATCCATTCTCCCTTGTCCTGCCATTATCTGCCCTTTTAAAAAGCTGCATCCCCTCCTGTTTCTCTGCTCCCTTCACTTGCATTGGTGACTGGTCACCAGCAACAGCTCCAGGTCTCATAGGCTTTGCAAGGGGTTATTTCCTTCTCTGCAAAAGTACAGATACAACACAGCACCCAACATACCTCAGGTTTATGAAAACGTAGCTGGTGTGAGATTCATCTAGACTATTTAGACAATACACTTGAGGATAGAAGTTTCACAGCATTATATGGGGAAAAAAAAATCCACATAAAATAGTCTGCCAGCTCAGGGTGACTTTTGCTTACGAAATCCAACACTACATACATTTGCCATCAGCTTCCAAATTCACTACAGTACCATATTCTGTGGAGAAGCTGATGTAGGAAGCACAGAATCTTTAAAGAGTGCAAAGTAATGGCTGAAGCCTATTTCAGTGTGGTTTTTTTAGTTTTTAACATTTACTGTCTCTCAAAGCAAATATGAACATGTGCAGGATATTACAAGGAAAAAGCCACATTTAAAGTTAATCAAATCCTTGTTACACTTGACAATTTAGAAGGCTTAGTTTATTAACTCACATTTAGTGGAAAGATGTTCTGCACTGGCAAATGGAGCTTGGGGTAACAGAACAGACTCTGCTGTACCACATTTCTGTTACTACTGTCAACTTACATCAGTGTCTTATCAGAGATCATATCCTGGGTGTGCCATCACTGAAGGAACAGAGGCCAGCTCTTTCATGCACCAAAATATCCCAGACACAGTACCACTCACTCAGCAACTTACAAGATGAAAAGTGATAATTATTGCCATGGCTACCAAAAGGTACCATGCAAAAAAAAATACTGTCAAAGAGAGCAGAAATCACAAGGAACAAAATTATGGCAAGAGCCTTCTGTGACATGTTTATGAAAATGGCACAGCTGCTGAGCAGTGTCAGGAAGAGAATGAAGTAACTGAACTGCTCAAAGGCTGATAACAGAAACTGTAATCCTGCCACCTGCAAAAAGTCTCTCTCCTTCCATCCTCCTGAAGCCTGTAGCACGGCTGGACCATAGTTTATGTGCTGACAGCAGCCAGGTGTGCACAGATATCAGTGACTGATTGCAGCTCTCATCCTAAATGCTCCTTCTGCCAAGCTGTTGAAGCAATTGTAATTAAATTACTCACTGGAGACCTAGCTGCATTTTGGGGATCAGAGAAGGATAAAGTTGGCATAGCTTTCACAATTGGAAAAAAAGGAAATACTTTTCTGGCAGGGCACCTTGAGAAGCTGAAAGGTGCATAAGAAGTAATTCCAAAAGGCTCCTCACACTCAAATTCCTACTTTGGCATCCAAACCAGGGACACCCAAATACCTCCCCCATGATGTCAACAACACTACCCATCCTGGACAACTCTCAAAGCAAGCAAGCTCTTGATCTGCAGCCTGATCTGATGTTTTACAGCTATTATTCAAGGGAGGGGAAATGCCTTTCAGTACACAGAGCAGCAACAAGCATTCTTAAACCACACAAATTCTAAAAGAGTTATGTAGCAGGTTATTCCTGAGCATCAGAAAAGAGCATGGGGCCTTAATAGGAACTAGCACAAGATCCTTGCCCTTAAGATGTTACAGTCCTTGGAGTTGCAGCACAAATGAAAGTATACAGAGGTAAGAAGGGTAAAAGCAGGGTTCACAGCCCAAATCACAATGGTACAATTTAAATCACGTACTCACGTACTCAAGCACACAGTTGCATTTCCCTCCCCTTTCATCCCAATTCTCAGAGGGCAAGGTCAGAGGCAGATGACACCAAAGACTTAGGGTAGGAACTGAAAATGAGCCATCCACCAGAAAACACTAGTTATAGTAGAGGGTACACACAGAGCACTGAGTAAGTTGAGTGCAAAGCATGAGGGGGGAAGTCAGAAGTAGGCAGGGTGCCTGACCTGAGTAACGAAGTATGATTCACTCAAGATAAATCAGAGGTGACTCTTGCTTCATGTAGGGTGGATGTCTCTGTAGTATCAAAGGCAAATCCCTAAGTGTGCTGATATTTAAACAGCTGACTGATTTAGCCATGCATGACTAATGAAGTCTATGCAGATTTATTTTCTACACACTAGCAACCTCTTGCTCTCTGACTCAGTAAGTGATAAGCTGGGCACATTAGAAATGAATGGGTGATAATTAAACATGAACAACAAAGAGGGTTTCTGTAAGCAAATCAAGCTGAGCATGCTGGCATTAACATTCTGGGAGGTCATGAAGTCTTGACAAAAATTGGCCCAGATGGTGAAAAGATCACAAAATTCTGATGGAGAGGGAATAGGGTCCATGTCCCAAATAGGGGTCTGATTCCTGCTCAGTGGCACAGACAAAACAAGTGTGGGAAGCAAATGGCTCATGAACACAGGAGAAAAAAGCCATTGGTTGCTGCTTTAGGTATGGGCCCTGCAAGCAATCTCTTCTACTGACTACTCTGCCACAATATTTAGGCAGGGATGAAGGAAGCTGGTTCTGCCACTGCCTTTTTGCAACCTGGTCTACAGACTGTGCTCCAGAAGCATCAATCCACTTAGGTACTCATTCACTCACTCAGAGGAGGGAAAGAAAGGGAATGGGATGGGGCTGCTCCAACATCCCTGACATCTACCTAGAGCACACCTGTGGCAGAGACCAGCTTCAGTCTTCTTCATCCAACACAAAATCCTCTGTGCTTTACTCAGAAGTATTGGTCTTAGACTTGTTCCACTAATTTTGATATCCTTCCTTTTAAGTCAAGGGGGAAAAAAAGACATTCTGGGTAGTGACTAAGCCTCACTTACTATGATTACAGAAATGAAGTTATTGAAATGTCTTCCTGTGAGACTGCTAAATTAATAAATAAAAGAGCAAAGTCACCAAGACTCCCTTTCCTTTTAATCCTTCCCTCCACCAAATATGATTCACAGAAAGACACTAGAAGCATATCAGTTATGCACTGCACAGAAAGGAATCTTGGAAGAAAAATATAAATTATTGTGCCAAAAAAACCCCAACAACCCTGTATATTAGTTCCCCTCCAGACAAAAAAAAAACCCCAACAAAAACACCCCAAACCAATAAACATCATTTAACCAAACCCATCACACTGGAAAGTTAGAGCATGGCTCTGCTCATCTACAGGATCTTTGAAAAACAAGCAGACTGGAAGCATATGAAGATACACAGAGAAGACAACCTGGAAGCATATGAAGATACACAGAGAAGACAACCATGGGTTGCCCTTTCTTTTTTACCATTCAAATGGAAAATTAGTTTTTAAACCAGGTGGATATTACAACTCAGAGTTGATAAGTAAAGGGAAAAGTAACCGCTCTAAAAACCCAATCAACATTCCACAGACTTAACTGTTTCAGCAACAACAAAAAAAAGCTGTTTGAAAAAGTGCTTTTACACTCAGCTTGCACTAGTCATTTCTGCAGGTTATTGATCTTTTACAAACAGCCTCCTTTAATACATACTTGTGTTAGCCTGGCAATTTCTCCTGCAAAGCCTGACCCTCGGTGTTACTCATCTGTACGAGGCACCAAGTAACCAGCAGCTCTCTCTCTGCTCCAGTTTGACAAATGTCTACCATTCCTCTTAGCTAGATTGCCAAAGCCTTTTTTTTTTAATGCATTCTGTGTGCAAGAAAGAAAATGTGATTGCTTGACCAGGTAGACAAGAACATGAGTAAGGTAAAGAATCTATAGAGTCGTTTGTAGGACAACAGTTCAAATACATGCCACATCTCAGGTAGCCTGCAGTCTTTAACTACCATGTTTTTATCTATGAAGATAAAAAGAAGTAACCACCCTAAAAAACCAATCAACATTCCACAGATTTAACTGTTTCAGCAACAACAAAAAAAAAAGCAGTTTGAAAAAGTGCTTTACACTCGGCTTGCACTAGTCATTGCTGCAGGTTATTGAGCTTTTACATATTGATCTGGTGAAGATAAAAACATGTTTTAGCTGATTAAGAACAGTAAGCAGGACCTACTTCCTTCCAGATGTAACATGCTTCATTAACACTGTGGGCTAACTTTTAATGCTGGTATTTTAACTGCTCTAATTTACACCTTAGAACATACACAGACTAAGCAACAGTTTGGCATGCCAAGGATTGGGGTTTTTTTTATATTCCTAAATATTAATTGCAGTATGTTAATGTTGACATCTTTAGAGGAAGAAAAAAAATTCTTAAAATAGGTTGAAAGCCTGTATGTATTGAATGTAATGCTGGAATGATTAAAACATCTCTAAAGATAGAAAAATTTGGAACCACCTCAGAAAAAAGAAGAATAAATCTTTAATAGCAAGGAGAACAGAACCAGTATATCCCAAAGATAACAATTACCTCTAGTTCTACCTTTCTTTATGTGCTGGCCAGTATGCAAGGCAGTCCTTTAAATTAACTTTTGTACAACAAACCTTCTCAACTGGAGGGAAAGAGGTGTCAGGTTTTTGGTTGTTGTTTTGGGGTTTTTTAACACTGGCACAAGAAATTATAGAATTCAAAATTAAGTATATTAAAACTGAATTTATGCCCCCATAACTTCCATTATTTTTTCATTCTGGAGAATCTTGATTCCTACACTGTAAATAACACCTAAAACAGAGCTACACAACGGCAGCTAAAAATTAAGGTTGTGTCATCATTTCCACTAGGAACTTAAATCCTTGTCTTTTTAAACAACACTAGTAAATGTACAAACATGTCTACAGGCCTACAACGTTCAATCTCTGCCACCTATACGTTTTTCTTCACCTTTCAGAAACAGCAGTCGCATCTGAATTGTGAAGCTTAATAAGCCAGTCCTGGGACAAAAATTAAAAAGGGAAACCAATAGGCAAACCAAGCTCTCAAGGATTCATAAGCATTAATGACTTCACAAAGTTTATACTAGCAAATAACTAATAATACTTACCAATAGGTAACTGGGGATGATCTAAAGAGATCATCAAGAACCCCAGACATGCCATTTATCTACCTCAGAGGCACTGAAACATTCAGCATCAAACATGCAGAACCAACATTTTCCAGTGTGGATGCTTGAGTTAATTAACAGAAATGGAAAGACAAAATATACACAGCAAGTCCTCCTTTTGCTACCATTTCCATTGTGTAAATCTAGGCAGGTTCTACTGACTTCAATATTCCGTATGCACAGCAGTGAGAGACCACAATTTGTGCAGAAAGTAGCCATCTACTAAATCAATAAAATTAGACTCCTGTGGTAAAAGAAAAAGTATCTACCTGATGTTTTTTTCAACAGCAAGGCTTCAGGTTACAGCAAAGTTGTCTCTCCCTGCTATGACATGAACTAAATCCAGTCTAAAGAACATTTAATTCAATTAAGATACAAGTGCCTGCATTTCCATTAAACTCGGGTGTAATAGTAACCATATCTAACAGATAGGAACAGGAAGGAAGCTTTCTCAGCTTTCTCCCTCTCCACAGCCCACAACACTTCATCAGACATCCAGGAGTAGAACTGTGTCTTCAGTGCCCTGATACATGGCAAAGATGAAAAAAAAACCCCCCACCCAAACAAACCCCAAACCCCACCACAAAGAGAGATATACGCACTTTTTGAAGATCCTGGCTGAAGTCCTGTTGAGTTCCAGAAGTTGACATGACTTACCTTTCCTGACCATTTTGAAACCCACATCTTCCTGCAAGCATTTCTAAATCACCAGGACTGACAGTAAGAGCCTGGCTACCACGCTTTGCCTGTACCACTTGCACTCATTCCAAACCCCCATTTCTGCCATACGTGCTGTCAAGCTGCCAGCTCTAAAAAGCAGCAAGGAATCCCAAAGTACAGACACAGGAACCTGGCTTCCTGACACCTAAGAGGCTGCTCTAAGTCATTGGCAATAACATAACAAGGGTACTGCAACCTTCTGGAGCTTATGAAGCCCAGCACATTAGAAATAAAACCAATGCTATCAATAATCTCCTTGGTGATTTCCTGGACAAGGACTTAAATGCAGGCCAACAGGATTCCAAGCAGTGATTCTTTTACACAAGAGGTTTATAACATGCTACGTTTAGCAAGTCCAAACTGAATGATTCACAAAGTCCTGTGAGAATGGGAAAGCAGGCATCCAACTGACAAAAGCAAACCAAAACAAAACCACAGAAAATGAGAGACAAATCGTGTGGCTCCAACATGGAATATTTCTTTGGGACCCAAAAGAGTCATTCTGGATTCCAATATAATCCAAAATCATATACAGGACTGCAGCCTATAAAGCTGTGTCTGTAGTACCCTTCTCACAGCTCCTGTCAAAGTACAAACACTGATAGGCCTTTGCCAGATCTGTCTGGGAGAACTATGGTGGGAGAAACGGAAGACCAATGCAAATGCCACCACATTTTTATGAATAACTTGGAACAGCAGGCTTTTTGGCCTTCAGCAGAAACAGACTGTCACAAAATGTTAAACAGCTTATCATACAAGCCATCAATTCAGCCACATCTCAAACTTCTAGGGGAAGGGTTGCAGTTATGAAAGTGCCACTGCACCAATATTGCATGGTCCTTGCTGGTACCACTAATAAAAACTCTACTGCAAATATCCTTAATGAAGCAGCTTGTGAGATGCAGGTGGTCAGAGTGGACAATGAGAGTCTTCACTGTTCTTCCTTAAAATTTACACAGGCAAGGAACCAAATTACTGAAGCCGACTGTTATGCCTACTACAGCACTCAATGTGCTCCCCTGTTTCCTGTCCCAGAGCAGGGAGGGAGAAGGACTAATTTCACCTTAAATACTAGAAGTGAGGACAGATCAGAGCTGAACCAATCTGTTCCCTCCAGGCAGAAGCAAAGGCGGTATCAGGATGAGCAGAGGGAATGTCTAAAAGCTGATTATCTGCCCCCTAAAGAAAGACTTCAGGGGCTTGTTAAATGACATTATTAGAGATCTTAATAGCAATTTGTCAAGAATAACATCCAATGTTTTGTGATGGAGCAAACCAATATGCCAAGAAGCATAACACTGTTGCTGTACGTTTTACTGAACCACCTGCTTTTAACTAAATGTTCTAGAAAACAGTACCCAATTTTTCATCTTAGCATGCAGGTAGTGACTAGGGACATGAGCAAATCTATAATACCACTCAGCAATTTTATATGGATTCCATGTCTTTGTCACCAAGGTTTGAATGAAAACCACAAAGCATAATTCAGTACACAAAACATAACCATTTTGCACCTATGTAAATGTTACACACAATATATACAGGTAATTCCTGGTTGCTCTAAATCAGGAATTCTATTAACATCAATTGCCATCATGGGTCTAGTTGAGTTAGCTTTTAAAAGAAGGGGAAAAAACACAAACAAACCAAAATCAACACATACCAAAATAGCCTATTGCCATTTTAACAAGGAAAAAAAAATAAAATAAAATAGCCAGGAAACAAAGCTTGGCTTTGACCTGGGAAAACTGTATTTCAATTGAAATCAGGTGTTCCCAGTCAGAAGTCACAGCTCACCAATCCAATGGAAAAGCCTACTTACGGTCATTACACTGGCTCCCAGAATAGGAAGTCATGGAGCAGTCACAGGTGAAGCCTTCCCATTGCTGATTACAGATGCCCTGGTTTGCACAGGAATCTTCCTGGCAGGTAGTGCTTGGTCCTGCAGAAGGGATGACAAGAAAAGGGTGAAACAAAGCTGAGAGAATCATTTTCCTCAGGCCCACAAAAGCTCCAATTCATCGTTACCATTACTATGAGGATCCTCATGCAGAAGAGAAAAAGCCCTAACCAAACACTTTTCCATTCTTGGACATGCAAGAAACTCAGGTAAAAAGAGCACAAAGACAACTGTACACTCCACAACAAAACAGCAAACTGCAACACAGAGCAAGGAGGAGGAGTGAACAGCAACATATTCCCTCTTAGGCAGGCCCAAGTCATGTGTTCAGTACGTGCTCAAATAAATTTTACAGTAAAACATGGTGTGATGCAAGGATAACAAATACTGCCAGACTGCCATGCTTCCCTGGAAGTTTGATCCCCTTGCAGAAATGAAGGCTAAGAAACAGGCCCATGAACAATGTGTCATGCTACCCAAAACCCCCTGATATGTGGATTCAAACTCAAGATTTGAAGACTCAGTTGAATCATAGAAAGGTCTGGGTTGGAAGGGACCCCATGGATCATAGAGCTCCAACCCCCCTGCCACAGGCAGGGACACCAACCTCCAGGTCTGGAGCTACACAAGGTTGCCCAGGGCCCCATCCAACCTGGCCTTGAACACTGCCAGGGACGGGGCATCCACTACTTCTCTGGGCAGCCTGTTCCAGCCCCTCACCACTCTTTCTGTAAAAAACTTCCCCCTAAGATCTAATCTAACCCTTCCTTCCTTTAGCTTTAATCCATTCCCCCTTGTCCTGCCATTGTCTGCCCTTTTAAAAAGTTGAATCCCCTCCTGTTTCTCTGCTCCCTTCAGGGACTGGCAGGCTGCAATGAGGTCCCCCCCAAGCCTTCTCTCCTCCAGGCTGAACAAGCCCAGCTCCCTCAGCCTCTCTTTGTAGGGCAGGAGCTCCAGCCCTCTGATCATCCTCGTGGCTCCTCTGACCCCTCTCCAACAGTTCCACATCTCTCTTGTATTGGGGGCCCCAGCTCTGGACACAGGACTCCAGATGGGGCCTCCCGAGGGCAGAGCAGAGAGGGACAATCCCCTCCCTGTCCCTGCTGCCACCCCTCTGCTGATGGAGCCCAGTTGGCTACAACCTCACTTCATAGATTAACCCAAAGGCACATAAAGTCAAAGACACTGACCAGTCCCATTACACAGGTTCCATGGCATTAGTCCACAACACTTCTCTATTCAGGACTGGTTTCCACAGCCTTTTGGGGGAAGCAGCCACTACTAACAGAATAGCCTCTTACTGCTCTGCGATTTGGAGCTAAGAGTAGCTACCCTCTGCTCAGGTAAACCTTGCAAAGACACATCCCAAGCAACAGGCAATAAAAGTGATCTTCAGATCAGCATCTGAGTAACAGCTAGCATGTCCTCCACAGGGAGGTAGCTGGATTCTGAATTGCCCAAGAGCAGATGTGAAGGTGCAAGTCATAGATTATAAGAACACAAGTTGAGAACTTCCTGAGAAAGTATTTTATCTTCAACACTCTAGACAAAGGTATGTTGCTCCTATTGTGCAGTACTTCAAATAAAACATACTGCTATATTTGACATTCCTGCCAATCTATATCCCACACTTGTTGGGAAAAAAAAGAAGCAGCAAAACTAAATAGAATAGATAACAGAGGATCAACTGGCTAGGCTAGATCAGTTTGTTAACAGCTTCCAGTCCAGGACAATAGCATCAGGCAAAAGCAACAACTGTTCTACCCATCCCAGAATCTTCTGTCACAGTCTTTGTTAGCTACAGCAATTCCATCAGGCTTATCTTACTCTTCATCACATCAGCATCACCACCTGCACTTTATAGAGGAGACAGGACACAAAAGCCAAGACAGCATTTTCAAACACTTCAACCTAAAATGAACCCCCATAAGCCCCCACCTGACACCACCCACAGTGATTTCACTGAATCCCATAGTTACACAGCTTCTTTCATATTCAGATTGGGCATCTGGGCACTTCCACGTTTACAAGCCTTTGTAGAACCCACATCTAACCGGAAGCCCTACATCATGCCATGATCTTCACAACAGTTCTAACACCCAGCTAGGAAAGGACCCTTATAGCTTTAATCCAGAGATCCTGCTCTTCCCACCACATCACCTTTCCTCACTGAGAGAACAGAATGGGTGACTTTTCAGTAGCTTTTTAACTGTGTGTTTCTTTACATCTCTCCTGCAATAACAGGGAAGATGTGACTACCAGAAAATTAACTGAAAATTAGCAAAACACCTGAGTTCCTTCCACAATCCTGTAAAAAAAAAATATCAAACCCAAAACCTCTAGGCAGAAGTATAAGCATGGATAACAAATGCAGACAACAAAAATCCCTGAAATAAAAGACACCTATCAAAAAGGGGTGGCAGCAGCAGCCACAGCAAGAAAACAATGTGCTACCACGCTGAAAGTTGAGCAGCGTTTCTCAAGACTTTTCCTCTCCCCTCCACCTCTTCTTCCCACACCCCTGACTCTCATTTGCAGCTGTACAAATCCCAGTGGTTGAACTGGCACTGTATGACGTTAACAGATCATTTCAAGGAGTACAACAGTAATCAGAGACGTTACAGAGTGGGCTGGCAAGCACGTGTATGTACACGCTTCCCCTCCTGCCTTCACACTTATAAAAGCCACTGATATAACTCTATAGATACATGTGCATCAGTTTGGGGGCCTGGCATTTGCTTCAGACTTACTCTGGCCTAGTAAAAGAAGGGATAACAATCTGAAATCATAGAATCATAGAATGGTCTGGGTTGGAAGGGACCCCATGGATCATAGAGCTCCAACCCCCCTGACACAGGCAGGGCCACCAACCTCCAGGTCTGGATCTACACAAGGTTGCCCAGAGCCCCATCCCACCTGGCCTTGAACACCTCCAGGGACGGGGCATCCACTACTTCTCTGGGCAGCCTGTTCCAGCACCTCACCACTCTTTCTGTAAAAAACTTCCCCCTAATATCTAATCTAACCCTTCCTTCCTTTAGCTTTAATCCATTCCCCCTTGTCCTGCCATTATCTGTCCTTTTAAAAAGTTGAATCCCCTACTGCTTATAAGTTCCCTTCAGGGACTGGAAGGCTGCAATGAGGTCCCCCAACAGCCTTCTCTTCTCCAGGCTGAACAAGCCCAGCTCCCTCAGCCTCTCTTTGTAGGGCAGGTGCTCCAACCCTCTAATCATCCTTGTGGCTCCTCTGAACCCTCTCCAACAGTTCCACATCTATTAGTTTTTATTTTGCCTAAAATATGAGGATAAGGAGTAAGGAACCAATACCTCTCCTGTACTTTGCTATTGCAATATCTAACCTCTAACCCTAAATATGTCAATACTCCTAGGAGGTATACAAAAAAGTTATGTATATTTTGAAAATAAAACCAGAAAACAATTGCAACTCTCTACAAGCTTGCTACAGCATGAACTGTAAATGCCATTACATAGAAGACAAGCAGAACAGCATTTTTAATGACAACATTCCTCCTCTCTCCCTACACTCTTCTGAAAGCATTTTAATTAATAACTGGACTTGACAACAGCTATCATCCAATGGGGATATCCTTTGTCTAGGTGCCACAAGAGAAAGTACTCGAGGAGTAAGACTGTATGAGGCTTGAGGTGCTCACAGTGAAAGAGGTTCAGAGAGCCAAAGGACTTGAATTCGTGACCAGTATTGTGGTTTCTGAATTGTATTTTACAGAAGCCAACTGTGAAGGTGCAAACTGTACTTTCAAAGCAGCCAGAGGAGAAAAAGAAACCCACACACAAAAAGAGAGAAAGAATAAAAAGGCATTATGCTGAGGAACTTTGAAAGCCTGACAATACCATAAAGAAGCTTGAAGCCTGAGCTGCTTTAGAGTCAGTTGTGACGACACAACATAGGTGCTGGGTATTACCTATTGCCTCACTCTTTAGTGCTATGAGCCATTTGCATGGTAAAAGGATCTCTGCCTCAGAGTTCATCTACTCCTGCTGCTTACACTCTTTGCCTGGTGTCATAATCCTCCATCTGTGGCAACAGAACTCTGTTCAGAGCAACTAACAGGGATGTCACAGGGGATTAGGATTTTGGCTTAGGGAGCAAAGCAACAGAAGCACAGGAAGGCTTATAAAACAGAAAGATTGTATTACCATGCACATGCCCTTTAGTGCTAATAAACAAGGAAAGAGATGACAATCAATTTATATATACAACAGTAGAACTGGCCCTAAATACCCATGCCACCAGGGTTCAGGCCTATTTTTAACTCATTCTTTTGGCAACACTTACAGCAGTCCAAGTGTTTAAAAGCAAAGTCTCAGAATTATTCTTCACATAATAATTTAAGATACATCAGATAAACCATGCTATACTTTTAATTAATAAAATGTGCACGTTGATCTTTATTTTCTCTTTAAATTTCCAACACCCTGACAGCACTTGCTATTTTTATGGTTTTGTCCAAAGGTCCTGGTTTTCTTGTCTGTACCTAGGCTTAGGGCATTGTTTTCTTCATGCCACATGCACAGTGGAAAGGGAAGTGGGCAGCAGGTACAGGAAAAAACTCAAAAAAACTGGTGAAGTCAGCAGTGCAGAAAAGCATCCTTCTTAGCAGAGGTGTGACTCGGTCTCCTCCTGTCTAGACTAAACCTAGAGGCAGAGTGGGATCCTGAGGAATAGGGGATGGCAAAGCAGAATTCTTCAACAATGTTCACTTGATCTTTATTTCTACATCTCTGATTTTTACTGGAACAGGTCAGTATTTGAAGACTGGCAGGATCTGAGGTCTTGCTGGGTCTCCCTGCCCGGGTACAAGTCCATTATGGGATGAGCTGCTGGAGAAGAGCTCAGTGGAGAAGGACCTGGGGGTCCTGGCTGATGACAGGTTGGCCATGAGCCAGCAGTGTGCCCTGGGGGCTGAGAGAGACAATGGGATCCTGGGGGGCATCAGGAGGAGTGTGGCCAGCAGGTCAAAGGAGGTGATCCTCCCCCTCTGCTCTGCCCTGGGCAGGCCCCACCTGGAGTATTGTGTCCAGTTTTGGGCTCCTTGGTTTAAAAAGGACAGGGATCTCCTGGAGAGAGTCCAGAGAAGGGCTACGAAGATGATTAGGGGCC
>VZTU01023538.1:147236-159964 GCA_013400835.1 Zapornia atra
CCACATAGATTTTTGATGTGTTATACCTTGATTCTAAGTTTTCTCTTTCAGCATGGAAAAAGCAGAGGACAAAGATGGGACCACAGGCAGCAACTCCTGAATCCCTTGCTGTTGAAGGTTACGTGGTTTTATTATACAGCACAATGAGAACAACAAAACACCAAATCACTGACGTCATTGCTTGAAAGATGGGTATTTAAGAGCTGCATACTCACCTTTATAACCTTCTGTTCTTAAAAAGTTCTGATATCACAACTGATACTGAAGAGAGATTGGTAGCTATGTCTTTTTTCCCATTGTCTCCTTTTACATGGACAACCCAATGAATTAGAACTGGCATGTGCTGATGCCATTTCCTGTGGTTCCTATGAATTGTAACATTTTGAATCTTTGCTATCGTTGAACAGCTCATGAATGACTCAAGATGGCAATTACCTTCCCTTTTGAGCTAGTCAGATTTTTCTTCCTACTTCCAGAATTGCTCTACTACAGAGAGCCATAAAATCCCCAGAGTTCTTTAAACAAAATGCCAAAGAAAGGGGGGAGGAGGAGTGGGAAGAGGAGGATGATGCATTTCTCCATGCACCTTCTTTTCACATATTCTAATAAAGTACTGTGCAACAAACACTTTTCCTACTCCTCATCATCTTTGTAGTTGAGCTGGAGCAAAGCTTGTATCTGTTCCTTAACTCCAATAGTACTATGACAACAGAATACAAAAAAAAGAGCATAAAGAAGAGCTGTCAAACTATCATGGAGTAAATTAATACTCCTCTCCTCAATGGACAACCTTTGATTCCACAGAGAAAGTGAAGTATCATCAGATTTGAAGTTTCACTACCAAGCAGATGAAGGGTGAAATCCTTTCAGACATTACCCTGCTGTGAGATTTTAAGCATGAGATTAGATTTCCTTTTTTTCTACATCCTGCTTAGTATGCAAAATGTGTTTCTGATTATCCAGCCTGTATGTGTCATTCATGCTTTTCACACACCAGTGAATTCCAAAGGTTAACTCTACTATTTCATGGAAAGTAGCACAAGATTATGATTTTACTCCAGGATTTGGAAGAAGATTAAATTAGGACAAGAGAAGTCCCAAAACATCTGGAACAGTGTCAGTTTAATAATATTCACTCTCCTTTGTGAGAAGTTGTTATCAGCAGAACAGGTGAGGAAAGGTGAAGAGGAGAGGAAAAAGACATCTAAAGCACACAGAAAACCACCTTGTAGAAGAAATACAATTTTCTTTAACCATTGCTGGTAGGATTGGGTGAACATGAGTATTTAGAATGTGCAGCTGAATTTCAGATAGCTCTAGTGCCCACAATAAACCCCAGAACGATGTCCAAATCAAGGAGAGGAAAACAGAGCATATGGCAAATTAAGGAAGAGGTGAAAAACTCCCCAAATGCAGGAAGCACTCAGTAATATTTAGGGCAACATCTTTAATCTCCACAGAAGATTGGACATCTGCTTAACTTCTTCCAGGACCAGTGAGGAAAAAGCAGTGAGTCACTCAGACTTCACTTCTCTGGATGGAATAAACTAATCCATTCATCTAGCAGACAGACCAGGAACGGAGTGCTCAGCAAAAAGAACTCATCTTTTAGAACTGGATCAGTGTAGCAGCTATCATCTTGTCCAGCACACCAATGACTGAATGGTAGCCTTCAAAAGCTGAAACCTTGAGTTTTCACAGCACACAAGGAAGCTGCATAATGCCAGAGAAAGCTGACACTTCAGCTAACAGGATAGAGGTTACTTAGCTGCACTATCCTGAACAAACCCCACCAGAAATCATGAGAATAAAACTCATAGGTGATCAGAGATAAAGTAATTCTTGCCTTAGATGTTGAACTGCCTTTTTGGTTTTTAGCACTACTACACACTATTAAGCACCAGCCATTTTCAGCCTCCAGGATGTCTGCATTTCAGCTAATGACTCCTACATATCACAGAAGGGACTTCAAGAGATCATCAGGTCCAATGCCCATATGGCCTAAGAATGCTTTAGGATCCTCCAGGTCCTAAAGAAAAAGCTCTCACATAAACATCACTTACATCAAACATGCTTCCTGAACAAATTGGAGCATTGCCTTACCCATGACTGGAATGCAGTTAATTGTATACTGTGGTAGGTTTGTGCTTGGGTGCACAGGAAGGTTGAATTATGCCTGGGCACATAAGAGGAACAATGTGGCCAAGGAAGTTCAGTGCCTTTCTAAAACCAGATAAAAGGAAGTGGCTGTAGAACCACAACAGAAAAGAGTATTGCTTTCCTATGTAAACTTGTGAATCTTAAATGGCTGTATGAAATACATGAATAGAGATAAGAAATGTGAACAGGATGCAATGATGTCACCCATTTGTAGTGGTACTGGTCTGTCTTAGGTGGGACAGTGCTGTCTGCTGACCTACATCTCATATTCTACTGTTCTCCAGGCTTCCTTCTCACATCCTTTCACTCTGTCCTCAGACCAAGCTGACAGTTTCAAAGAAAACAGCTGCCACCTTGTTAATCTCCTCTGCTTCTGAAAAGCCACCACAAGAGGCAAGCATTAGCAGAAATCACTCTCACACAACATTTGGAAGGCAAGATTCATGTGTGGGGATAGAATGGCAATTCTTTAAACATGCATGTTCTCATCATGTATGTGGTCTGACAGTCCTTTGTGATGAAATAATGACATGTCCTGCAAATCAACACACAGCACAACTTCTCACCCAAAAAGCCTGCAGTTGTCTATTACTAACACATTCAGACACCACAAGACAGTGAGAACTGCTTGGCACTACAGCCCTTAAAGACATTAAGGCAAGACTTCACATGGGAATGAAACAGGGGCAGAACATGCTCAGAGATTTTCTTAAAGAAAGGGGAGATAGGTGTGACTTTCAGTGGCACCAGCAGGCACCAGTCAAGATGTGAGATGAATCCTTATGGATTGCTGCGATTCAAAAAAACTGCCTGGTGACTTAATTCTCATCTTTTTACTAATCCTAAATATGTTGGCAAAGAGAATTGCTTCCTCTTCAGCAGCTCCTTGCTACTGAACAGGGTCCATCCAAGAAGATACCATGTGTAGTGCTTTCAAGATCAAGTTCTTCCAAAGGAAATGAGGGCCATTGTTGACCTTTACCACCCAGTTTTTTAGGTCTGTTTCCACCTTTGAATCTTTTTTGAAGGACTTTAGAACAGAGGGGGAACTCACATTCCTGATGTTTCTAAGAGTGAACCAGGCAGAAGCTGTGCTAGTACCAGACTAACACACAAAGTAGGTGCCCCATGATGTGGTTAGGGCACTGACACTATTCAACCTCAGCAACAGAATGCTAAATCAAAGAACCACACTGGCTACAGAAGAAGGAACCACAGCTCTACTAATGGCACAGTCTTCTGGGAACGCATCACGACTGTTCCTGAGCAACAGGCTAATCGAATGGGAGGCCTTCTGAAGGAGCAGAGCTAGTAGAGCTAACATGCTGCCTACATAGCCAACAGATTAGAATAGAATAACCAGAAATCATTAATAGTCAAGAGGAGCTGTCAGTGCATTGAGGGTAATCATACCTTCAAAACAACACAAGTGCATTTTTTAACCCCCTTGAACCCTGTAAACAACACCACAGATAAGGTGTGCTTAATGTGGCATTTTGGCTCTGCCACAAATGGGCAAAGCCACAGGTTCTGCTACACTATGGTCCTGAACCTGGCTAACAGACACAATCAAATACAGCAGAAAGACAGAAGAACAGCCTACAGCTGTGCAGCACTTACCAGTGCTGTGAAACTGGGAGCTGAAATTGAGTTAGTGCCTGTGACAGGACATAAAATACTCACAAGCCAGAATATTATTGTAAGAGTGTGGAAGGAGGGCTGAGGCACAGGAGCTCCCAGCCAGCAAGAACACTAGAAGGCAAGGAAGGGATCAGATGTAACTGGACTGCCAATTTTGTGTTTCATGAATACTCAAGGAAAGCAATTTCAATCCTAAGAAGGGACAAGCAGCAAAGTTTTAAGGTGATGTAACCTGTACTCTTGACGTGGTAGAGAAAACAATCAAGGACTAATTTCACTTTGTGAAGTCCTGCCTTGAGGGATGAGTTTGGGATATACATGTTCTTAGCAAACATGAAACTATCCTCCTCTCTAGTGACTGACAGCCACCACAGTAGACTGGTATTCAGTGGAGCTAGGCATAATGGGGATTTTTTCTTTTAATCCAGTCTGCAAAACTGGTTTTTGATAGTAAGAATCCCAAGTGCTTTGGGGATTGGTGCCATATGCATGTTACTGAGTCAGTGCTGCCAATATCATATTAATTTTAATTTATGAGACTTTAGAAGGGAGAGTAAATTATTTAAAGAAGATTCAAGAAGTCACTACCATTTACATGCTTCAAAAAGTCTCTCATCACGTTTGTTTCTAAGCTGGCTGGAAAAGAGAAACTACAGAAGAGAAAGGTTTTCCAGACAGCAGAAACAATGCCCCCAGTGCTTTAACTGGAAACCCATCTGCTCAAAAATGAACTTCGCTCTTCAGTTTCTTCTACCTCCTATTTCCCCTGTCTCTACTTGGTCTTCAAAATTCTTCTGTGTATTTCAAAGTAGGGTTCTCTGAAGCACAAGTGAACTTAAGGCTCAGAACCTCTTTCAAAGTATTTTAAGAGTACTGTGATGTTAAATCAACCACCCTGAGAAAATAAACAGTAGTCCATCCCAGTAGCAACCTTTCCACTACTAGGTAGTAGAAGTTTCCTATGTGAATGGACAACACAACTGAAGAGCTGCTAAGCTGCTCACAGAAGATATCTATCTACACTTAAGCTTCATCTGAGACCATTTGGAAGACATAACTGTAGAGAAGGATGGCACGATAAAAGCAAACTAATGAAATGGATGGTAAGGTGGACAAGTAGATGCACAGTGGACAGCAATAAAGTAAGAGGGGAGTGCTTGAGAGAGCTTCTCTGAAACCAATTATACCTTCGCATCCACGCTCAATCTGCCCACTGCGGTGCAGAGCGTCACTGATTAGATCAGGCAGACGCCCATTCAGGTCCACAGATGCCAGGCAGCCCTGAAATCCATCACGTGAGGCCACCAGCTTGGGGAGGTTGCTATACATGCCTTGAGCTAGGCCAGCAATGTAGAGATCACCTAGAGGAAAAAGGGATAAACATACAAGGAGGAGGAAGTTACGTACCTACTAGAGTGACTTCTCCCACCAAAATGAATACAGCAAGCTGCACAGCTGCTCAGAAAAAAGTTACAAGCAGAGCAAGGTCTTGTGCAAGACATAAATTTCTGCCTCCTTCACAAAAAGCCCTCCCTAAAAAACCCCAAAACCTCAACAAAAAAACCCAAAAGAAAACAAGCAAACCAACCAACCCTACAAAAACAAAACACCCACCTGCTCCCCTCCAAAAAAACCCAGTTGTAATTGCATCCCAACTAGGAAAACACATAGGATGACAATTTCTGAAAAAGCAAAATATGACAAACTATTCTGCTATAGGAAGTTGCCAAATAGAGAAAAATTATATCTAAAGCCAAAATTAGCAAGTTCCAGATGTACTGCTCTGTAATACATGGTTCCTGGAAGGTGCCTTTTGTTTGCTGGTTGAAACCCTGGGGGTTTCAATAAAGGGGGAACTGTCAGTCTTGTAGAATTTACCTTTAAGATCCAGATTTTTGGCACCATTGATAACCTGAGTGACCACCTTAGTGTCCACCTTCAAGCTATGTGTGTTACTGTTATCTCTGGTGATGACGACATTGTGCCATTGGTTGTCATTAAGAGGACGATCACTGTTGCCTTTGATAACGTTAGGTCCATTTCCAAGGTCAAACACATAGTGTATGTACCTGTAAATAAAGCAAGAGCTAGTTAAAACTGCATAAGAACTCCAGCATTACTGACCCTTACTCTGGCCAGAACTGAGAAATTAAGTTGCAGAAGTCATGAAAGGAAATATCTCTGGGTTAGAAAGTTCTAGTAAGCCAAAATATTAGCCACTAACCTGAAAAGACACAGTAGTTTCCTTTCCACCAAGAAAGTGTAAGGATTAGTACTTCCACAGGACACTTGGAGTAATTAGATTCTAACCATAAAGCATTGCTCTTTTTCACACAGTTCTCACAGGTTCACAAAAATCCAGTCTGCACATACAATTATTTTTTTTTAAATGGTATTATCAATAAATGTACTGGAGAGAAACCCTAGATGTGTTCATCTGGGGCCTATATTCCCCATGATTCATTCAGAGCTTTGAATAACTCCCTTAAGAAGTTAACTGGGGGAAACTCACTCAAAATATTGTACTAAAATTCACATGAGATCTTAGACTTATTCAAACAGCTGGAAAACAATTAGCAAAATTTTAGGCAAGAAATAAAGACCTAACAAAGAGTGAAATCATGGGAGCGTTACCCTGAGTTATTTATATAGTTCAAACACAGAAATCCACCTGAGGACAGAAAAATATTCTATTTAGAAAAAAAAAAAGACAACAAAATAATAGAATCATAGAATGGCNGCCCCATCCAACCTGGCCTTGAACACTGCCAGGGACGGGGCATCCACCACCTCTCTGGACAGCCTGTTCCAGCCCCTCACCACTCTCTCTGTAAAAAACTTCCCCCTAAGATCTAATCTAACCCTTCCTTCCTTTAGCTTTAATCCATTCCCCTTGTCCTGCCATTATCTGCCCTTTTAAAAAGCTGAATCCCCTCCTGTTTCTCTGCTCCCTTCAGGGACTGGCAGGCTGCAATGAGGTCCCCTCACAGCCTTCTCTTCTCCAGGCTGAACACGCCCAGCTCCCTCAGCCTCTCTTTGTAGGGCAGGTGCTCCAGCCCTCTAATCATCTTTGTGGCCTCTTCAACTTTCAACAGAGCACTGGTAGCCTGTTACTCTTGCTTTTTATTACTCGGTGTCCCACTTACAGAAATATGTGCAAAGTTTAAAATGAAACAGACTGAACTAGTTATACTGAAATAAACAGGACTAGTAAACTGCATTGGTGGAAGACATGCCCACTGTGATGAGATCAAAATTTGTTCAGCTAACAAAGGATTTATTTAAATAAGCTACTGGTCTTGCAAACAGAATAGCCTGGCTCAAAAGCGAGCTGAGTTCTCTTCTCCTCAAGTATCACCAGCAAATTCAGCAGCCCATATGCTCTTTTTCCCCTTCAGTAGAGATGGCAGAAAACACAAGGCTGCTACAGAAAGAAAAATATAAGGGGGAAGAGATACTCTGAGCCTCCAGCACCTTTCTTCCTCCTCTGTGCTGTTCTGCAAGGTTAGCAGGCCAAAATGCTAGCCTAACTCCATCCAAAGGATTCAAAACATTAACGTTTCACACTGTAAAAGCACCTTTCCCTCCGTGACAGGAGGAAGCCAGGGATAAAATCAGGAGTCTTAAGCTTCAGTGTTTACGTCTAAGTGCTTTGTCATACACCTTGGAGATGGAGAAAACACAAGTATTAGGTGAATTTCTCTTTGTGCAAACATTTTAAGCTTACCTATAAGGAAGTTTATAAATAAGCTGGTAGAGTGAGGTCACTTACCCCTTGACTAGTTCAACTGCAATGAAGTCATTGCCGTCACCACTGTTAAAGAGAATGAAACCATCAGCTGAGGTGGTCTTGAACTGGAAGAAGAGATGCATGGATGTATAAGCCTGCAAGGTGGCCAAGCTCAGGTAGCTGCTCTTGGTCTTGAATGTCACGGGGTCAGCTATAATGTTGCGGAGCCCGAAGCGCGCCTTCAGCTCGCAATAGTCAATGTCACCATTCTTGCACAGGTCGATGTAGAGCATCCCATTGAACATCAGGCTCTGGAGGTGGCCAATGAAGCTGGAGGGGATGACAGAGATGTACCGTTTCTCTGTCATGATCCCTGTCTCAATGTTGTGGAACTCCAAGCGGGTGTGATCACCAACCATTGTGCCTGAAGGACAGAAACGAGGAGAAACACGCAGAAAGCCCAAAGATTAGTAAGCAGGTTGATTCAGTGAGAAGTGATCATGCTGAATAGGTTGAGATAGGTGCAGCTTAAGAGACAATTAATACAATTTTAATATAAGAATTTTCATAGTTTTAAGAATAGGCTAGTTTAAGAGAAAGCTGTAACTGTGTAAGCTGCTTGTGAGAGCAGAGCAAAACTTAACCATAGCAATGCAACAGTAACAGCCTTGAAGATAAAGAAGTAAGAATTGGTGTGTTTTAGGAATAGATTAGTTTTGAATTTGAGCAGAACTTGGCTGTAATACATAAGCTGTTTCATGAAAGCAGCTACAAAACTTAACCATAATAGTGCAACAGCCTTGAAACCAGAGGAAGGAGGAGATAGAGGAGTCATAAATAATGAGACTAACGACCAATTAAAAGACAGAGTCTATCTTGTTTTCAGTGAAAAACTAACTAGTCAGTGCAGGTGTTGGGAGCCCAGATCAGCATGGAGAAGAAACGTAAAGGGCATGAGCTGAGAGAGAGGAAGACGTCCAGCCTTCATCCCTGAAGACCCCCAGAAGCCCCCCTGAGTGTCACTGAGCATGCTCTAGCTGGGAGGAGTTAATGTCAATGACTTCCTGGAAATAATTTGCATAACCCTGCCTTTTCTTAGCCATGCTCATGAATAGGTCTAGTTAATCTGTCTCAATAGGAGAAGTTTGGCTGTAATGGGGGCACACATTGGGAGGAGCGATCGATCCCCTGTGTGCCCGGCGCTGCAATGAAGGATCCCTGCTTCAGAGGCACCAAGGCCAGTGAGTTTGGATTCCGGCTTTCCCAGGCATCAAGGTAATACAGAGCCCTCCACCCTCCAATTTCCAGACCAAACATACTCTCTATTCTTAGCTGATGACAGTCCAGCAGTTTGCATAAGGAAGAATGTATAGACTCTTGGTGGAGAGGCTTGAGTCTAGCAGTTGCCAAAAAACGGCAGAAGAGAGAAGACAGGACTAAAAGGGCCATGGGCAGCAAGCTCTGTATTTTTTCCTACACTCCATACCTGTTTGCAAAGATGACTAGGCCTCTTCTTTAACACCTACAGTGATCTGTTTGTTCATGCAAGCCAGGATAATATATAATACTATTTATGTTTGAAAAATGCCAGTTCACAGGAACTAAAACTGCATATGGGAAAGTTTCTTTAGACAAACCATCTCATTGCCAGTACTGTGACTGTTACAGGCTGCTTTAGTTTAGTGTCAGCAAATGAAAATTTCTAAATTTTCCAATCCAGAAGAATGATCTTTTCTTAAAAATAAAATTTAAAAAAATCACTTTAAAAGAAAATTCCTGTTTCAGTAGAAAATAAATAAACTGTAGAGATGTCAAGGACCAAGAACAAGAAAACTCTTCTTAGTGCTTCTACTCGTAAGATAAATGCAAAGAAGATGTTGCAGGACTAGGGGAAAAAAAAAAACCCTCTCTGTAGAGAGTACTGTAACTACTACAGCAATCAACAGCTCTTGAATTCAAGCCATAGCAGACAGAAAAACATCCAGCCTCCACTGTGGTTTCTGGATGCTAGGAAGATGGTGTAGGGAGGAATATGACTGCTATAATTTGGGTTTTATTTAACACTGATGTTCTGAGGTAGGGGAAAATGTGAGAGGAGGGGTTGGTGATTAAGCAGCAAATAGCTGTCTAAAGAAACTGGATTCTGCTTCTTCCTTAGATGTCCTGCAGGACACCAAGTCAGTCACTTCCCTACAGATTTTCACAGGTGGTCATTAACTGTCTAGATGTAATTTTCCAAGTAGCAGGGTTGAGCTAATTTAAAGGATCCAATTTACAGATATACTCAATATTTGTGCATGTAAATGACTGAAAAATCATGTCAAATTGGTACTAAATACATCCAACTTTAATCTGGTGCCTTTTTTTCCAAATTTGTAAATTGGAAAGAGACACCTACTCACTTCATATAACATGGACATTGGAATAAATCCAGTTACAGCTCCTTAGTTCTGTATAAACATATTGATGAGTAGTGCACAGCTTGCACACACACACACCCCCAAAATAATTAAAAAATAAAAACAAAAACACTGCTCTAGAGCAAAATTTAGTTGGCATACATTGTTCCAAGCAAGCACTAAGAAAGAAGGCAGCAATCAAATAGGCTGTTTATTTTTACTGGGGCCCAATTTAGCCTTCTGATCTATGCCTAAAGGCAGCAAGAATCCTCTGGAAAAAAAAAAAATAATCTGTGAGACCACATCATAGATGACTATATCATCTGCCCAAAGGAAGTGGGATGCAGACTGCACAGCAATTCTTAACTGGCTTTTCTGACTTTTGACTTTGCCACGATAGCATTCTTTTAACAGGGATTTTTAGCTGTAATGCATCGTTAATTATGTCATTCATATACATGCACATATGCACATCCTATTTTAGTATGGGATTGTATCATTCTTATTTATAAACTCAGTTTCATGAAAAAGAGACTTAAAAAAAAAAAACCAAAACAGATGGCTTTTGGGGGTTGAGCTGGTAATGAAGAGAGTGCCACCTCATGGTGCTTGCTAAAAAAGCATATCCAGAAGAATTGTTCTTCAATGCAGCAGTAAACAGGATGAAGTGTTTACCAGCATGTTTCACTAATTCAGCAATTTAATTTGCCTAACAAGCTAACGTTGACTAAGCCTCCATCAGTTCCAACAAGGAAAGGGAAAGATTCTTCTTTCATATTCTTCAGATTCCCTTGCAAACTCCCAGCCTATATAGCACAGCATATATTTACTTCAGAGGAGAAACATCTATCAAGTAATTTTCCTGCAGACCCCACTTCTATGAGCTTATTTCAAAATCCCAACTCATGACTTGTGAAATAATCCAATTACCACATTACTTAAAATTAATGGTATTCACAGAGTATGAAAGAACTTTTTGCAGAGATAGGATATAGTATTCTGGCACTGCCTGTGGCATCTGTTCTTTCCAGTTGCCTTCTGAGTAGAAGATACTCAAGTGGGAGGACATCAGCATTTGGTGAAACAGTATGGGTCACAACTAAATGAACATATCCACATCAGTAGTGCATCCCAGTATTACTGTTTTCTGTGATTCTATTATCAGCCTTCAGTGATGATAGTGAAAACGCTGCAGTGTTTTCCTCAAAAACCCTGTTCCTGCAGTTATCTACAGCTATGAGAGTTTTAGACCTGTTGGTTTTAGGAGAAAAAGAAGTTTCTGACTCTTGGAGCTTGTGGGCAATGGACCAGAAAAGCATCCCTTCTAAATTTTTTTAATGAAAGAAACATCAGTCTAAAGTACCTTGATAATTTCAGTGCAGATGTCATTACTTGGGAGACACCAGCTTTCCTGAGTAATTGATCTTTTCTTCCCCACCCCCTCTTCAACTACATTTCTCTACAGAAATAAGCAAAAGATCAAAAAGCTGTCAGGAAATGTGGGGGTGGGAAAGAAAAAAGGACTGACATACTCTATATGTTATATATATATGAGATATGATATAGTCTAGTGAGTTAGGGTCCTCCCTTACCTCTAAAGTGAAGCTGGAAACAAACTTCTCTATTTGCTTTTTCTTCTGAATGGCTGTGAGCCATAAGCAGGGGAACTTGGAAAAAAAACCCCCAAACTGACTACCAAACAAAAAACCAACCCACCAGTAGAGACAGAAATCAAAATTCTCTAATCCACCTATCAAATGCAGGTTTATCACAAAGGAAAAGTTGGTGCAGAGGAAAAGGTTTAGAGTTTTGATTCCACAGTATTGGAAACTGCCACATTTGCAGCTCAGGGTACAGTGGGTGTACTCTCGGTGTGCTCTAAACCAAGCATGGCAAAAGCAAGAGTGCTGCTTAGCACCTCTGCATTCCTGAGTATGTGCAAGGCCACCTGTCCCCTAATCCTACCTTTCCTATCACGACAGTGATCTCAAAAGTTTCTGGTGCTGGCTAAGAACACAGTTAGTCTATTGGAAATGAGCAGTGGTTTTCAACATAGCAACACTAAATACACAAGAATTAACAGGAAGAGGGGAGGAAAAAAAAATCAAACCAGTGAAGATGGGTGTTAATGGCACAGACTGGAAACAGAGATACAAAGATAAGGACAAAAAATACCTCACTTACCCTCAGCAACATCATCATCCACCATCAACTTGAGGCTCTTCCCTCGCCGAACGACTCGGACAGTGTGCCACTCGTTGTCGTTGAGCTTCTGCCCAGCATAAAGAGTTTCAGGTCCCTTGCCTGGGGATGGTGATAGGTACGACAGTTAAAACCAGATTCCAAATTAATTTAGTGTTAGCTCAATGGGAAGTCACCAAAATCAACCTGGTGTGATACCGATTGGTAGATTACATAGCTGTATTCTGACCTGTAGTCAACCCTCACACCTACACCTTCCCAGATCAGAAGGAAGTCGGGGTCACAAATTCTTCCCCTCGCAGAGGGCCTTCATCTGCAGAGCCCAGAGGTCACACACATTTAAAACAGGGGTAGAAATCTCTCCCTGTGCTAGGGTATTCACTTCAGAACATGACACTGCAGTATTAGAAAAGCAAGAAATGTCTCAAGAGCGGAGCCGTTACAGAATTTCTCTCTCCTGGACTTACAACAGCCCCAGGTTGCTCGGGCTTCTTTTCAAAGTTAATTATGCTGGTCTCTCAACACTTCAGTATCAAACACCAGGCTGGTTTAAGTCTTTCAGTAACACACACTCCACCCCCCACCTTCCTCCCCCC
>VZTU01023538.1:159977-197677 GCA_013400835.1 Zapornia atra
AAAAAAAATCACATCATCCCAACAACAAAAAAACTTCCCAAAACCAAAGCCACACCTTCCCTCCCCCACCATCCACCTCAAACACAACAGCCCAAAAGCCTATTCTTTAAAATCCTTTTAAACCACAGAAAGACAACCACTCACCAATGTGGCTGAGTGCTCTAAGGTTCTTTGGCAAAGCAGCCTGGCTCTAAGATGCTTACCTCACCCCCTGAATTACAGGTCAAAAGGGATAGAGGAGCCCTTTCTTCACCGAGCGGTAAACCCACAGTTGCCCTTGCAAACAATGCTCCTGGAAAAACAGCACCAGTGCCACCCATATTTGTCCAGTTTTGCTGCTCACCCATCACAGTTGACAGGCAATTACTTAAAACATTAATTGTTCAGATTACAGAACTGGAACACCTCGGTCGTGTCAAATGGTTAAGTGAAAGTGAATAATGGTGTATGCAAAATTAAAAGCATCTACGCTCCTTTCAGGATAGTGCTAGAGTGTTTTTGACACACGTATATAAGAAAAACACAGAACAAGGACAGCAGAACTTGCTACATATCAAGTCTGGGCCCACTGCCCAAACTGGTAAAAGGGGACACCAAGAAGAAAGTCACACCCTAGCATATTAGAATGTTAGCCCAGGACAGGACAAGAGGCGGCACTGCTACAGCTCAGCGTATTGCAGTGGCAAAAGTAATGTCAGATATGCAGGTTATTTCTCTGGTTTTTCAACACAAGCAAATCAAACTTTTTTATTTTCAGATAGTCCACAAACAGCAATTATTTTGACCAGTTTTCACTGGCCTGGTTAGGCAGTGCAGACGTCCACATCTTCAAGTGAAACTCTGGATGAGGGGATGCACCCGCTCTGATCTGCGTCATGGGGCGGGGGGGACTCAGAAACAAGAGCAACATATTCCTCAGTGAGACAGAATTGAAGGCAAGGGGAGGAAAAACATCCCAGGACTATGCAGTCCTTACTGAGGGGGAACATGGTCTTATGCTGCTCAGATATAACATGTAGTAGTGGAATCCTATGGAAGGAGACTAAAGCAAAATGAATACGCTGTTGTTATCCTTAAGGAAGTTCAGGTTCATAAAAAAAGGAGTTTAACAGCCTTTCAGATAAAGCCCATTGCTAACCAACTTTACCATACAGCAAAAGAGAAAAAAAAATGGTTTTCTACAGTGACCTGAAAAATAAGGGTCATTCTTGGATTAAAAAGACAGGGAGTCTTATACTGCAGTTAAAGGGAGTATCTCCCTAACAGGGGAAATGTGTAACTGCAGTTCCTCACCCATGTGCCAAAGTCACTTGTACCACAAATGTAAATCCAGCAGCACAAGGCAGCTGGATCATGGCCAGAAAGCTTAAACTCTTCGAAGCAGACAAGCAAAACTCTATTAAACAGGGTCCAAGAAAGGAATGCTAGATTTGCATCAGTGAGAGAGCACATTTTATTCCAGAGCACATATCACAAAATGATGTCCTCTGGATGGTCAGCAAAATTATTGCCTACATCAAAATATACTGCATCAGTTACTAAAGTTCCACACAACTATTTCCCAGGTAGGAAGATAAAGGAGTTCTTCTGGACCTGGGTGTTTTTATAATGCCACCTGTAAGCACTGGTGTGTGTGTGTGTGTAGATAATACTTCTTATAACCTTTTCCACAGGCCTAGAGCTATGGAGAGCTCAGCCATGAGAAATATTCAGGTGTACTGGCTTTGCTCCACTGACACAACACCATTTTCTGGGCAGCAGCTCTGTGTTCAACCTGGTTGAGGAACAAAAAGTTGCTGACCTAGTTCTCACTTTTCAACCCTACCCTGACAAAACAAGGGTCAGCTGTTTTAGCTGAAAACAAAACTGTGACACCAACAGAAGCTTTCTGACTAGATTCTCAGAAAACATAGTTTAACCAAATCCCAAATAAATGAGTAGAAAGTTTCTGCTTTCCAAGCTCTTTTTCCAAAGGAATAGGGTTGTCTACAAATGAGACTGCAATTTAGACCTAACTGGTTGATTGTTTGGGCTAATAAATTTTAAAATCAAGGGCTGCAGATGCAAATTATCACATGCTACTTAAGTCCCTGTCTTGATCAGCCAATTCAGTATTTTATCAGTAGTAAAAAAAAAAAGGAATATTTAATATTTTTGTTCACTCACAGACCTCCATGTTGTATGCAAAATGTGCATGTCCTTCTTTTGGTAGGATTACCCAAATAACACTACATATAAAAGCTCTGTGTATGAACATGAAGGTAAGTTTTTCAAGCCAGACATATTTGAGGGGTTTTTTTTTAATAAAGTGTTAAACATTATTTTACTCTTTTTATACGGTTTTCTTTCCAAATACTGTCCAGATATTTACTCAGCAGGAAGACTGACCTGAAAAGCAGCAAAATTGTATCCCCATTTTTCATTTACACACTGGATATTGAATTGTTGCTCCCTGTGTAAACTTCCACTGCATTCCAAGTGGCTCCAGGAACCACCACATCTGGATAATAAATTTAATTTCATCAAGCATGCTTACTACATGTGCTGTTACTATACACAGATTTATGCATGATCAATCTTTAAGATTTAAGAATTTCAATTTAAGAATCTACAAGACGACTTGAAGATTCCTAAACCAACAGTTGCAGATGGCAGGGTAGACAGAAAGAAAACGGGCCACATGTAGCAGAAGGATAATACTCTCCCTAGTACTATCTCCTACCAGGTAGGAAATTTCTGTGGTCTTATAGCTAAAAACACAGAACACCAAGTGTTTAGACCAAAGTTGGTGGGTGTTTCTTTTGTACAGTTTTTTTTAGATCCTCCTTTCAAACTGTCTGCACTTACATCACCCTTCAACTAGGATAACCCAGATGTAGGAGGAAGCAAAGCAGAAGGTTAGCTGGAGAGAGGAAAAGAGTAAAACATCTTTATCTTTCCTTTGTGCAACAGGGTTTTTTTTACAATAAAAGACAAAGAACTCTTGCAGCATTACAAGATGGATGCCTAGGAACACTATTTATAATACTTTTGATGAGATGGCACTTGGGCTTTAGGTGGCTCTTGTAATTTATTTAATTTTTGAGTAAGAAGATTAAAAGCCAATATAACATTAGAAAGAAGAAGAAAGTTCCTACTGTAGCAATAACTTATTAGTTAAGCTGCCAGAACATGACTCCTGCTGGTGTCTCTGGCCTTCCTGGACATTCCATCCCACTCCCTAAAGTCCTCTAAGGAACTGTACAGAATTGATCACTAGCTCTCATTTTCCAACTCAAATGAGGCAGACTAAGACTTACCCCTTTGATGCTTGCAGTAGCAAACACTACTTAAATAGAAGCAAAATCTATCTCTCTGGGGCATGCCCATATTCCAGACATTATTCAAGCTGCAGTTCAGGCTTCTAGAGCAAATATTCAGCTGCAGAAACAATTCCTCATGCTCTCCTGAATCCTTTGACACCTGCTCAAAACTTGTGTGCATATTGTTCATAAAACACAATTGGCATATGTTTTCAAACATGGAAGAACTCCATCCAATCTGCCCAGTATGTCTCAATCATTATCTCTATTATCAAAGGTGCTCTGCTGCTAATCAATGGCTTGGCCCAAGTAGACTATATAAAAGTGCCAAGAACAGACATGCTAAGGTAAAAGAATCAAAAAGTTGTCCATGCCTCCTGAAGAAGCCAAGTTGTTTTCCATCTGGCCCCCAAGAACACACTCACTGGTCAGAGGGTTGCCCTTACAACAACAGCTCAGAAAACACCGCTGTTACCCACCCTCAGTGGTTAACAGCACACAGAATTTGCCTATGAAAGGCAAAGGAGAGAATGAGGGTTAATACCCTCACCAGTTCTCCACAGATGTATCAAAAAGTGTGGTGTTATCCTTGGTGCAGGCTGTCATTATCTGATCCATTTATAGGATTTAAACGACCTTCAGGAAACCAGGCTATCTTCATTGCTGCATACTTTATCCAGCAAGAGGTCAAGCATTCAAGTCTTCAGGACAGGAGAAGAGATAACCAGAAAGAACATTGCCAGATTCATGAGAATGGAAAAGGCTCTTCCTCATTACAATTACAACAATAAATAATTCTGCAGTGATAGACTAATGCTTTTAGAGAAGACCCTCAGTAACTATAAAAACATTTTATCTGCTTTTTTTTCTTTTTAATTACAAAATTTAGCTGTCACCTCAGCTTTGTTCAGTGGCAAGATGTATTTTTCTGTCTGTTTTATATAGGACAAATCCTTCAGGAATGCCAACAGCATTCCAAGGCAGGGACAGGCTGGGAAGGTTCTTTGGCACCCTCACCCCCCCTTTTTTTTTTGAGGGTGGGGGTGGGGGGAAGGGTTTGAAGAGGGTAGGCCAGATAGCACATTGGTTGTTTTCACTTCCATTTTTACAAAATGTCTGGGAAAACTGTGGTTCACTGAAAAATGTGTGTGCTCAGATTCATGAAAGATGAGAATGAATCATGAGACAAGTTGGACAGACTCTCTCAAAGCTCAGAAGAAATTGATCTCCCCTAATTAGACGTGACTCAGCGATTCCCTAAAGAATATGCAGATGTGACTAGTGCAACCCCAGAGTGAGATTCCTCATTGTAACTCTGATGCTGCACAGAGGAGAGGGTTTGAAGTTAATGCCCCACCTGTTTCTCATGCCTGATGATATTAATAGTGCTTTGGAAGATAAAAGTCTGATGCATGCAGACTATATACTTAGGAACATGCGTGAAATATTTATGCCCAGTTATGCAATATGGCACATTTTATGTATCTGTTACCATATCAAACACAGAATTCTCTTTTCCCTATATTGTCCTCTTAAAAGGTAGGCAGAAGATATTCTAGGTCCAAAGATATTCAGCCACAATTTCTACAGGCAGGTTTAAACAAGGCAGGGGAGGAGGAGGAAATGGGAAGAAGCAGGTGTAAGGACAAAGACACTGTCAGTTATCAACACACTTTTACAGCAAGTTCCTACAAAGAGTATCAAAGAATATCAAAACACGAGCATGGCTCAGAAGCAGAGCTGGCAACTGCTCTGAAAACCTTCAATATCTTTTGGTCTTGGTTGAATATATGTCAGTAATGTACATTTCAGGCAGCACTAGCATGGACAAAGTGGTTTACAAGTCTTACTTGATCGGGATCCACTGTCCAATTCCAGGAGCATTGTTAATTGCTAGGAAACAACTGGCAAGCCCAGACTCTCAGTACTCTGTAGATATTTGTGGAGATACCCCAGTCCAACCAGCACGTGTTCACACACATACACACTTGTTTTGCTCATAGACAGGTTGTAGAATCACCCTTTTCAAGAAAACATTAGCTGCCAACTAGTAATAAGCAGTTGCATTTCCCTACAGATAGTCAATACCTTGATTGGGGACCTTACCTGCACCAACCTTTCTGATTCCTCAAGGAACAGGATCACCTCCGTGTACTACCCCACGTTAAACAAAACAACATACACTTAGGAAACAAATGCCTTTAGCAGGGCTTGCAGGAAAGTTATGTTCTCAGCTGTACAGAGTTCAGAAATCAATAAAGTTGAGCCTGATTAATATGGGCCTACCCAGAAGCAAAAGCTTAATTATTTACATTCATGCAGCAATAAAAAGTCCATACCTAAAAGCCTTTAAATACCCTCAAAATCAATTAGCCTCACGAGAGCAAATAAGAATGCCTACAACAGCCAAACTAGTCAAGTGCATGGAATTGACCCAGGAAATAGCTGAGAAGTAGCAAGATCACCCTAATCCTAAACTGGATTTAACCATTTTGATACAATCATTTTTCAAATGCCTTTACAAAAACCCAAGCACAACAACAATCCAGCTTATTTAACTTATTTTAAACAAACTGCTCCTTGCTTCGGCCAATGGCTGCAATAAGACTCAACAAGGATTCAGGCAGCATTTGACATGACTGCAGCTTGTTCATCAGGCTCTTAAACCAGACAGTGCAGAAATGATGTTGTGTTTTACTTTATGTGAATAAAAACTGTGATTAAGAACAAAAAAGCAGAAGATTGGATTGAATAGATGGTACAGGTCACACCTGGCACAAGCAGCACTTGTGCCTAGGTTTTTCCATCAAGGGCAGTGGGTTATTATTCTCTTTTGCCTTAATTTCACTATTGCTGAATTTTAACAGCTATAGAGACTGTTTAAGTACTGCGTAGCTCTACAGCAGATTAATTTTAGTAGACATCAGGAAGATGTATGTTAACAGAACACTAATTCCCCCCCAAACTGTTCAAATCAGAGATTACAATTTCAGTGAAAGGACGTTTTCAGTTCTTCTGATAAGTATCTTATTCTGACTTACAAAATATTCAGGATGTTTCGACTTCAAGGTAAATGAAAAAGTTTTCAGCATTTAAAAATAAAGTTTTCTATTATCTATTCAAGATATTATTCACTTTTAATGGTAATAGATGGTTTCTCATTAAGGGAGCTATTTCCACTTTTAAGGAAAGGGATTTTATTTTATATTCAAAGCCAGCAGGGAGGTTAGAAAAAAAGACATGGAAATGTGAAAAAATAATCAAGTATTCATGCTTTTAAAATTAAGATTTACAACAGTTTAATTAAAGTAACTTCAAAGTGATTTCAGTCACACTGGGTCTCTCTTTGTTTTTAGATTGGGCCATGACATGAAACACTTCACATCGGTCAGAACACCGTATCATAGAATCACATGGGTTGGAAGGGCCCTGGAGAGCTCCTGGGGTCCACCCCCCCTGCCAAAGCAGCTCCCCAGCTCATATTGCACAGGGCGGCGTCCAGACGGGGCTGGAATCTCTCCAGAGATGGAGACTCCACACCCCCTGGGCAGCCTGTCCCAGGGCTCCCTCACCCTCACTGGGGAAAAGTTCTTCCCCAGGTTGGTGCAGAACTTCCTGTGCTCCAACTTGCAGCCACTGCCCCTTGTCCTGTCCCCACAGACACTGAAAAGGGGCTGGCCATTTCCCCCTGCATCCCCTGCCTAAGATATTGATAAACACTAATTAGGTCCCCCCTTAGCCTTCTGTTCTCCAGGCTGAACAGTCCCAGCTCACCCAGCCTGTCCTCACAGGGGAGATGCTCTGTTCTGATACTTCTGTTCCTGACAGATCGGGGCAACAAAAGCTTCAGTGTGTGTGCAAAGAACTCCGGAGATGCTGCACTCTGACTCGTCTACAATTTGCCCAAGGAAATCTTTGTACACACTAGATTTTCAGAGTAAAGCTCAAGAGAGCTACTAGCGTAGGACAGGCAGCAAGGCCATCACTGAGCAGCTTGTACTACAGGGACTACTACAGAGAGCAGCCACTAGAGGGAAACCACCACATTCACTAACGCTGCTGCTCAAAGAAGTGCAAAGGAATTACTGTAAGTACGCAAAGCATCGCTTTCCAGAGTCTCACCTGACGACTTGGTTTGCTTTGAAGATGACTACACCTCAGTGATAATAAAATAACTCTAGAACTTCCACCCAGATTCGCCCCCTTAACAGCAAGTAACCTGTTCACTTAACAGATGCAGCTTGCCACCAAAGAACTGAGTTTATGCCCTAGGAAACATACAAATCCTCACAAAATTCTACTATGGGAGAGAATTTTAAACCAAATATTACAGCAACAACTATGCACAAACGTTTGCAGACCATAACAGTAATAAAGAGGAAAATAGATCCTATTTAAAACAGCTTGACAGTTTATCAGCTTTCCAGTGATGCAATGGCAATCAAAGCTGCTCTCTATTCCCAGGTAGATGTAATAGTACAGGTACCAAAACCAAACAGCTTCTCACTAATTCCATCCGTGTACCTTACTGGAAACGGATGGACTGTAAGACAACTGGAGTTCCTCTTCTGGTTAGTTTCAGATCTCCTCATAAATGCTACGAAACAACTGGATTAACCATAAATATAGTGAGAAAAAGATGCAGGAGATGAGGCTGAGACAACTGGTGTGAGCTGCATCATGAGGGCATGCATATAATGCAATGAAATAATCCGACTACTTACTGCCTGCATGAGAGTCAAACTCTCTCAGAGGGGAAAAAAACCTGAATCAAATGAGTCTCTAAAACCAAGTACCCCCAAAACTTCTTTTCTTCAGTTATATTAGTAAGGAACTATATTAGAGCAGGCTGGAGGAGCCTGTATATTATCGCATTAGGTGAACCTTCTCATCATCTAATTGTCTCTATTGTTTCACTGGAAATAATTCTGGAATGATCTGATTTTTGTAGGGGTTTTGTGCCTTTTTTTTTTTTTTTAAATATTATAGCAGCTACTTCTTATCCAAGTCTGAAAAGCAAGGAAATCAAAAAGCAAGACAAATCAGCCAAGATATGGCAATACAGCACCTTACAGTACCTGCACATCAGAGCCCACTCTCTAACAACTGCACAGCATCTTTGTTCCCCTTTTTCAGAACACAGAAAACAATGGTCAAGAAAGGGACTCCTATTCCTGAAGACACATTTGACAAACAGTTAAGTTGGAGGAAAACCCCAGATCTTTGATGCTCCATTCCCAAGTATTGCATTATAAAAGAAAAAAGGAGTAGTTATGGGGACATTGCACAGTCCTCAGTGAGAGCACAGTACATGAACAAGAACAAAAGACAGTCCTGCTACTAACGCTTCTTTATGCAGATATGAAAGGCAAAGACAAGCAGCATTACATATTCAGAGAACCTAAATTTCCTTCTCATTTTAAGGGACCTTTCCCTGGGAACCTGAGGTGTTACAAATGCATGCAGACTTCTCTCCAGGGATGGCAGGAGTATTCCATGAACTAGCTTCAACTTCCCTCTAAGAGCATAAACATCAGCATCTTAGAAGTTACATCCAACTCTGATTATAAAACCAGCAGGATTCCAGCCTTCTGAAGGGGGGGCAAAACACTGCATGCACTCATTAGGTTTAGTTCACTTTCTGCAATGCTACTTTCAGCCTGAAGTTTGCCACTGGGTTTTTTTTTTCCCCCCTGACCACTGCATATTAGCTGGTATATAAGTCTACTGAGAAGCCCATGTGTACTGGGAGGGAGAACAACACAAGCACATAAATCATACTATCAAAGACAAACAGCAACCAAAATCTGCAAGTGGAGACATTGTCTTTTCAGATGTTAGTGGTAAACAGTGTGTGCACATAACTGGTAATGCACATTGGTCTCTTTAGCCTGAACTGAGAAACTCTGGTGAGAAGGATGGCAAGTGGTACTGGGACCTACACTCAAGAGTCTCTTTGTCTAAGGAGCTACTGAGGGAGGATCAAGTGCTTCTGGAAAGCTGAGAGGCCAGTACAGCAGACTGGAGTGTTTAATGTTAAAGGCATTTAAAAGATTAACCATCGCAAAGAGAAGGAAATAGAAATAGTCCTTAGCTGTGGTTACTTTGTTACCTTTTGAAGAGTCACTGACTATTCTCCTCCCCCTTAAATAGAACAGTTAGAGCAAGATGGTAACCACATGGCAACACAGATGCAATTCCTCCTGATACCTCACAGATAGAGCACTGCTCTGTATTTTACCTATTTAAAATACGTCCCATTTCAGTAATGACTATACATTTCCAGGCATACTTGTTACCAAATAACAAGTATGACCCAGTAAAAACACTTTATGAGGAAGTTTTACTGATCTATACAAGGACTAGAGATATCGGGCAGTTTCTCCAAATGCCTCCCCCCCACCCCCCCATCCTTTCTCAAGCTGTAAACTAAACCCTTCTTTTCTGGTTACCATCCTTGAAGCCTTTCACGTTTATATCTTATCAGTTACAAAATGTCTCATTTTTCCAGGACACTACAATGCTAATGCCTCCTTAAAATAAGCTTGAGGAATACTGCTTACCAGGCTTTGGAAGGCAGGAACTGAAACAAAGTTGTGTTGCCCAAAGTGTCACAGAAAAGGCTTGGTCCCTTCTTGAGTGTTTTCCCTTCCCTTTAGCAAACTTTGAAAAACCTGATTGGAATTTGGAAGCCAGATCTGCACTGACTACTGAATTTAAAGATGAAGACGCATCCAGCAGCCAAGAAGCTCTTCAGGAGTCTCACTGCAAATAATTTATTTAATGCTACTTAACCCTTCTATTTCCAGAACCATCTCAGCAGCTGTGTCACGCATTCCCAAAAGAACTTGGGCCCTGCTGGCAGGAACCCACCTGAGTTACAGCAACAGGATCTGTATCCATTGATGAAATTCCTCCCAGACACTTTACAGACACCACCAATCTCCAGCCTACTGGGAGCACACACTGGTTCCTTTTACCTGAACTGAGAATCCCAGATGAGAAGGATGCCAAGTGGTACACAGACCTACATGAAAGAGATTCCTTATTTAGCTTAAGGAGCTATCAAGGAAGGATCACGTGTTCCTGGAAAGCTGAGGGATCAGCAGTGCAGACTGAAGGATAGCAGAGGATTTACAGATAAAGGTGACATCTGAGGCAAATATTGAGGACTCCTTTGAAATTCAGATTTTAAAGTCACAGCTTTCATGTCAGCTAGGAAGCACCTAACGGAAAAAAATGCCCTGGGAGAAGAAGGGGAGAGAATGATAAAGTTAAGCACATGTGGCTTTAAGCATATGCACACCTCTCTGCCCCCAGAGCTCCCAATGACAAACACTGCCTATTATCCAAACTACTATTCTTCTCAAACACATCTCCCATGTCACTCAATTTCATATGTACACCTTCTTACAAACCCTGTGTATTTCACAGAACGCCGACATGTAATTCCAGCATCACTGAAATTAGACAGGATTACTCCAGACAATCAGAAGGAATCATCCTAACTCAGCCACGGACCAGGAGAAAGAGAAGACAGAAAGCCAGCAGATCTCTTCCCAGCAGAAAGCAAGCTTACTCCTGGAAAGGTACCACTAGTGTTTGAGAGCCTCCTTTTCTGGCCCAACACACAGAAGTTAATACTCATTTTAAAAAGACCAGAGTTCCCACAGCAATGTCAGAGCACAAATAATTAACTGAGCACAAGGAAGGAAGGGTACAAAAAATCTGAAGAGTGACTATTTAGAAGGGTGTGCAGTGACAGGGCAAAGGGGAATAGCCTTAAACTGAAGGAGGGTAGATTTAGATTAGATATTAAGAAGAAATTCTTCGCTCTGATGATGGTGAGGCAGTGGAACAGGCTGCCCAGAGAAGCTGTGGCTGCCCCCTCCCTGGCAGTGTTCAAGGCCAGGTTGGATGGAGCTCTGGGCAACCTGGTCTCGTGGAGGGTGTCCCTGCCCGGGGCAGGGGAGTTGGAACCAGATGACCTTTGAAGTCCCTTCCAACCCAAACCAGTCTGTGATTCTACGACAACTTTATAGCTCCTGAGATCAACTGATGCCTGTACATGTTCATCAGTCATCCTGGTTACAAGGGTTATGAATTCTTATGGAACACACTTCAAGCAGTAGTAGCAGCCAGAATTGTAAAGTTACTAAAGAAAAAAAGAATTCTAGTTGTACTGGGCTTACACATCAGTTCAAACTGTTCCACTGACATTTAAGCAATAAGGTTGTTTGACTATCAAGCAATAGTATACGTTGGCCTCCGGCTAAGCTGTAAAAACAGCAGCATTTGATTAATGGCATAAGCTGGTCACAAACACCTTCCCAGCAGTTTCATTTCCTGTTGAAAGCTTAGTGACAAGCATACTGCATTCTCCATCACAAGTCTGGAAAGACAGCCTTCTGCTCCGAGAAAACATTACTTGTGTTGCCTTTTAGAAAGCACACGTTAAAAAAACCCAGCACAAACCCCCCACTGCCTTTCTATTTCCTTCTCCAGTTGTCTGTAAGAAAAGTTGGCTGTTACAGGGATGGGTAGATGATGCTCACCTCTCTCCCTAAGTATTTTTCTCCACAGTGTCTTTTGCTAGCAAACAGCTGGTTTGCTGCAACGTTGAGCAAACCAATATTTCTCTCTGATTTCTACAATTCACAAGAGCACTGTGAGAATTAATCTCTGAATGTTTAGAAAACATTCAGATCCTATGCTGAACACATGCTGTAACACCACAAACAATTATACAGTCCGTGCCATCAGCAGAATATTTACATATTCTCTTTGAAATACAGATCTACAGAATCTAGAATCAGCACAAAATAAACACCACAGTAATTAGAAGAGATCATCGAGTCCTGAGTGTCAGTTCATTGAGGAAAATGGATTCCCAGGAGAGCAGTGCTAACACAAGCCATGATACAGATCACTGGACAGGGAAAGGGACTCTATACAGTTCCCTTGATGTCAAGGGCAATAAACACTCCTCTTACTAAGGGTGGTTTTGGGGTGGGTTTTTTTTGTTTGGGGTTTGGTGTTGGGTTGTTTGTGGGGGGGTTTTTTTGGGGGGGTGGAGGGTAGTGCTCTTTTAAAAGGATATGGTACTCTAAGATGATTAATTAAGATTCACAATCTCATTGCAAAATTGTTGTAGTTTTGCGTGGCTGGGTTCTGGAGAAGGGGGGGCTGCAAGGGTGGCTTTTGTAAGGAGCAGCTAGCAGCTTTCTGCAGGCCCAAGAGAGTAAACACCACGTGGCTCAAGGCTGGAGTCATTGTTGACTATTGCCAAGCCTACCACCGATGGTAACAGCCACTCTGGGAATCACATTGAGGAGAAAAAAGACCCACAAGCAGCTGCTTTTTGCTACCAGAGACAGGGGTGAGAAGATGGAAGAAACTGTGCAGACACCAAGGTGAGTGAAGAAGAAGGTGAGAAGGTGCCCCAGGTGCCTGCAAGATTCCCCTGCAGCCCATGGAGAGAGGCAGAGACAGAGATGAGCAAGAGAGACAGACTCACGCTGGAGTAGGTTTTCTGGTGGGGTGCTTGTGACTCCGTGGAGGACCAGGCTGGAGCAGTCTGGGCCTGAAATACATTCTATGATTTTATGACTGCATGCCATGGAAGTGACCCACACCAGGGCAGCTGGGGCAGAGCTGAAGACCTGTGGGTCTTCACCCATTTGTGGAGTACTGTCTCCTGTGGGTGGGACCCCACATTGGAGCAGGGGAAGAGTGTGAGGAATGTGCCCCCTGGGTAGAACTGAAAACTAAGATGAACTGATGGGAACCCCCATTCCCCCCCCCTCCCCATGCCACAATGGTGCGGGAAGATGATAGAGAAATCATGACTAAAGTGAAGTCTGCTAAGAAGGGAGGGGTGGGGGAAGGTGCCTTAAGATCTGGTCATGGATGTCATTACTCAACTCTGGTTCCACTGTGTGTGTAGTGAAGCGTAATAAATAAGAGAGTTTTCTTTCCTTTATTCTGTGTTGAGTCTGTTTTGTCCATGACGCTGATTGCAGAATGATCTCTCCCTGTCCTTACCTCTCCTAAGCCTCTCAATATAGATTTTCTCCCCTGTCCAGCTGAAAAGGGGAGTAATAGAGCAGCTTTGATGGGTGTCTGGCCTCCAGCCAGGGTCAAAGCACCACAGGAGTTAGTTCGGAAAAGCAAAGACCATCACTTAGCTTATCACACCCCTGAGAACACTGTGGGGAAGTAAGGGTTTGACTGCTTATCCAAGGCAACAGCCAAGCCAGGGGAATGAGGATTAGACTTTAGAAGGCTCCTGTTCCCAAATCTTGAAAGTGTCAGTCCTTCAAGAGTCAGTTTTTTATAGAAACAAACACTTTCATCTGCGAGTTGTACTGCTAAAATGAACCAGTGTGTTATACTCTGCAGCACCACAATCCACATTTGGCTTTTTTTTTTAGTTTTGCATTTTTTTGTGGGGGGTTTGGGTTGTTTTTTGGTTGGTTGCTTTGGGGTTTTTTGGTTTGGTTTATTTATTTTCAACTGCACTGGTAACGCACACCTTTAGATCCCAGTTCCTAAACTATTCCCTCTCCCTGGTTTGTGAGCTTCTATCAAGTACAGCATTCCCACCCAGCAGGCTGAGAAGGATCTGGACAGCCTGTATGGCACAGAGAGTTGAGAGGTTTTACATCCTGTCAGCAGCCTGGCTGTTAAAGGAACTTTTATCATGGAAGAATGCTTGGGAAAACACTGATTTGTGTGCTCCAGATCTGCATGCTCTTCTCACAGCTGGAGCCTCAACGTGCGGTTCTCTCCAGTGCCCTCCGTGGTGACAAAGGCTAGCAAAGCGCCTCAGTGTCCAGAGCAGCCAGACACCTTCCCCGCCACCCAAAGGTGAAAGGGCGTGAAGACAGAAGGAAGCCAGCCGGCCACCAAGCCTGCCCGGCTGCTCTTCAAGCAACAGAATCAACCCCAAAGCAGCAAGAGCCCCAGCGCCGCGCCGCCGGACCGTTTCGTACACCGTTACTCACGCTCCCCACCGTGCTGGCCCCCACCCACCGACCGGCCCCCCTGCCCCCCGCGGTGACGGAGCCGCAGTAGCGCCAAAGGCGGCTTCAGCTCCGGGCTCTGCCGCCCTCCAGCGACCGCCTGCGGCCGCGAAGCCCCGGAGCGGCTCCGCCGCGGCTCCTTCTTGCGCGGTGCGGGCGGGGCCGCCGCCAGTCCCGCTTTGGGGCCGCCGCCAGTCCGGCTTCACCCCCGCCTATGTCTACAAACAGGCCCCGGGGTTTCTCTTTCCACGCCCAGGAGCAGGTTACGTCCGGCCCCTTTCCCGCCGCAGAGGTTAATTAACCGCATCGCGAACTGACAGCGGTTGGGTCCCGATAAACGCAGCCGGCACGAAGTCAGCGGCAGCTTCATCCTCAGAGGAGCCGAACGGCAGCTGTAAAGCACCTCACTTGGGGAAGAAACGGACGGAAAGGTACATAAATTCAGAGCCTCGATAAATGACAGAGTGCTGCTATATTTCACCCCCAATTTTATAGGAAGCAAAATGTTTATAGACGTGTCGTCTTTCATTTACTCCCAAGCCCACTTTGAAAGCTGCTCAGCATTGGTACGGTGCAAAGCACGTTGCATATCAAACAGGGAAGTGAAGTTTTACCTATAAACCAAGCCATTTGTACAAGCCTGCAGGCAACTGGGTCACTTTTAATATCGCTTAATGTCACCGCAGTAATTTCAAGCAGGTAGAGAGTAAAAGAATTGCCAAGGACTGCTTGGTGAGCTGGAATTAAAGGATTTGTAATTTCTCATTCAGCATCGCTAGCATCACAAAGCAAAACAGCTTCCAGCTTTATAATAATGCTGGCTTTTAATGGTGTGTCAAATGTAGGCACGTGGTCTCATGCAAAGAAGCATAAAACCCACTCTTTGTATCAGAACACCCATCTAGAACAGCCATCTGGAACAGCAAATTTAGTCTTTTATATTTATAGTCAACTAAGCAATAGCCACCTAGTCAAAAGTGATGAACAAAACATCTGCACTCTCACCAACACATAAATAAATACCTCCCCCCTACACCCCTGCCCCCCAGCATATTACAGAATCATAGGGGTTGGAAGGGACCTGGAGAGCTCCTGGGGTCCAACCCCCCTGCCAAAGCAGCTCCCCAGCTCATATTGCACAGGGCGGCGTCCCGATGGCGCTGGAATCTCTCCAGAGAAGGAGACTCCACACCCCCTGGGCAGCCTGTCCCAGGGCTCCCTCACCCTCACTGGGGAAAAGTTCTGCCCCAGGTTGGTGCAGAACTCCCTGTGCTCCAACTTGCAGCCATTGCCCCTTGTCCTGTCCCCACAGACACAGAAAAGGGGCTGGCCAATTCCCCCTGCATCCCATGCCTAAGATATTTATGCACACTAATTAGGTCCCCCCTTAGTCTTCTTTTCTCCAGGCTGAACAGTCCCAGCTCACCCAGCCTTTCCTCACAGGGGAGATGCTCCAGGCCCTTCATCATCTTTGTAGCATCCTCTGAACTCTCTCCAGGAGATCCCTGTCTTTTTTATATCAGGGAGCCCAGACACAATGGACAGAATGTGAAAATGCACCTTTTTCTGTGAATTTCCTGTTCTGTAAGCCACAACTGATTATCTATGGAATGATGCTAGCTGACAGAATATACCACCATTCATAGCCGGTGATTACACTGAGGTGAACATTCAGACTATACGTAAACACATATGTGCAGAAAAAGAATTGGACCACAGAAGTGCTGCCACAGCACGGATCACATTCACCACCTGAGGAATACAAAGAACAGGAGGCTTTTTTGGTCCAGTGAGCATATTGGAGACAGAGGAAGGAAAAGTAAATTGCTTGAGGCCAATCTGAAAATGTCCTTGTCTTTTGGACCAAAAGTTGTCCCCCCAAAAAACAACGCAGACACGTGCATGTGGAGTTTTGTAAATTCAAGCTGGAAAAAGCTGAAATAGTGCCTTCTTTGCTGTGGTATTCAGTGGTGGTATTCACCAGAAAGGATGCATCCGAGGTATTGAGGGGGCCAGCCATTATAAATGAAAGAACTACCTTCAATTACCTTTGAAAGGCTGCAGTTGTAGAATGAAGGCCAAAGTGACCAAAAAATATATTAAATTTAAAAGCTGCCCCTGTTTGGAGCAGTGATTTGCACTACAGACCACCAGAGATCCCTTTCCAACCTAAATTGTTCTACAAAAACATTTGCTTTCACTAGTAACCAGAAGTTTTTGGTTTCACTGACTGGAAAAGGAGACAATTTTCAAATAGATTAAACGTTGAGACATTGTTAAACGTAAAAAGTCAAAATATTTTTATATTAAATGTCATAATATTTTCATGTTTGCCATTTGCTTTTTCATAAACACTTGCCAAGTTCAAACTACATTAACAAATAGATGCAGTCAACATAAATCGACACTTTTCAGCTAATAAACTGTTCAAATGAAAACACTTTGTCTTGTTCTACTTGGCAGCTGCTTTTAGCAGTACTACTGCTGAAAAAAATCACAAATATTTGTGAGAAAATACTCTATTCAGAGAAACTGCATATAAAATTAACTACTTCAGGCAAAGCCTGCAGGCCTATGTCCCTATTTACCAATATTTATTTAGCTATCTACTGGCCAACACAAACGTATTCTCAGCATCAGACATCAAAATCACCAAGCTCAAGTCTGCACAGTCACCCAGGAAGACTGGCCCTGGTTAACTTCAGCAGCTCTGCCATACAACAATCAGTGATTTTCTGCAACACACTAAAGACAGACACCTCTTCCATCTACATACGCATTTCCAGTATCATCTCTTCCAGAGTGATCCCTAAAGAGACTGGTGGATTTTACATATAAACACCTGCAGAGAAAGACAGCTTTCCCTTACCAAACTGACCTTGATTCTTTTGGTCTTCACACCCTGAACAATTTGTCAGAAATGCTTCCTGTGCTCCTCATCTCTGCTCATTGTAGAGATGGCAGCTACAGCTCAATCAGGGCACCGTAACACGGAGGAATCACATCTCCCCAAGACAGGTAATTGCACTACATCACCCACATTCTGTCTGGGTGCTTCTCAATCACCGCTGGGAATCAGCTCGAGCTCTTCCCAGTCACAGATATTAAACAAGGCTACTTCAATCCCCAGGGCCCCTCAGCAGAAGGAGCCTGGACACTTCCATTTCTCCATAAGGCACACACAGAGAAAAACAGGCTGTATCTCCAATGCATCTGACCTGACAGATTTCTTCTGAGAAAGAAACCACGACACGTTTCTCCTGTAGGCCTCTCACCCCAAGCAAATACCACAAACTACTTATACAGTGAAATCACAAGATTGGGCAGGGAAATGCCTAAGTCTCCTCACCAAGGCTTGTGTTTGCACCAGTTTTCCATTTCCTTCCTGACAGTGACCATGACCTGATTTGTGCATGCGACCACAGCCAGCATACAAAGCCTTTATTTGGTTATACCCAGAGGTGTACTCATGCACTCAAGGAAAGATAGAATTTTCTGGCTGCAAGATTGACATTAATGCTACACAATCACTTATTTGGCATTAGGCCAGAGCCCCTGCTAGGCCTGTACCTTGTATATTCAGTTAACACCTGGTTTCAGGAGGACAAGAACTACAGCTAAAACTAACTCTCTGAGTAGCTGTAGCATCTTTTGTCATTGGTACTTGGGATGAAATTGTAGCATAAGGCTGGGCTCAGTCCAGCTTTTTTAAATCAAAGGTTTCTGCTAGCCTGCACTTTGAAACAGTGGAAGTATGTACACCCTCAGCAAATTTGCAGATGCCACCAAGTTGGGCAGGAGTGTTGATCTGCCTGAGGATAGGAAGGCTCTACAGAAGGATCTAGACAGACTGGATCAGTGGGCTGAGGCCAACTGCATGAGGTTCAACAATGCTCAGTGCTGGGTCCTGCACTTGGATCACCACCACCCTAGTGCAACGCTACAGGCTTAGGGATGAATCACAGAATCAGAAGGTTGGAAAAGACCTTTAAGATCATCGAGTCCAACCAATCCCATCCTAAGCTAAACCAGATCCCTAAGCACCTCATCTACCCTTTTTGTGAACACATCCAGGGAAGGTGACTCAGCCCCTCCCTGGGCAGCCTGTTCCAGGCCCCCACAACTCTTTCAGTATTTTTTTTTTCTAATGTCCAATGTGCCCCTGCCCTGGGGCAGCTTCTTGCCATTTCCCCTTGTCCCATCTCCTGTCACCTGGCTGAAGAGACCATCACCCACCTCTCCACAACCTCCCTTCAGGTAGTTGTAGGTGGTGATAAGGTCTCCCCTCAGACTCCTCTTCTCCAAGCTAAACAGCCTGAGCTGTTCCTCATGGGATTTGCCCTCCAGCCCCTTCTCCAGCCTGGCTGCCCTTCTCTGGACTCGCTCCAGGACCTCAATGTCCTTCTTATGGTGAGGAGCCCAGAGCTGGACTCAGCACTCGAGCTGTGGCTTCACCAATGCTGAGTGATGAGTGGCTGGAAAGCTGTCTGGCGGAAAAGGGCCTGGAGGTGTTGTTTAAGAGACAGCTGAATTTTAGCCAGCAGTGTGCCCAGGTGGCCAAGAAGGCCAACAGCATCTTAGTTTGTATCAGAAAGAGTGGCCAGCAGGACTAGGGAGAAGCGATTGTCCTCCTGCACTCAGCTCCAGGCTGCACCTGGAGTTTTGTGACTCTCGCTGCAAAAAAGACAATGAGGGGCTAGAGTGCATCCAAAGGAGAGTGACAAAGCTCATGAAGGGTCCAGAGACTGAAGTTGAGTGAACTAGGCTTGTTCAGCCTGGAGAAAAGGGGGCTGAGGCTTTTGAACCTCAAGGCTGAAAGGAGGTTGTAGCGAGGTGGGTGTTAGATCTCTTCTTCCAAGTAACAAGTGATAGGACAAGAGGAAATGGCTTCATGCTGCACCAGGGGAGGTTGATATTGAATATTAGAAAAAATTTCTTCTCCAAAGAGATTATCAATCATTAGAACAGGCTGTCCAGGGAAGCAGTTGAGTCGCCACCCATGGAGGTATTTAAGAGACATGTAGATGTGGCACTTAGGGACATGGTTTAGTGGTGGACTCAGCAGTGCTAGGTTAACAGTTGGACTCAAGGATCTTAAAGGTCTTTGCCAACATTCTACCTATAGAAGGCATGGTAGGGAGATGCAAAGCAAACTAAAGCTAACTTCAGGATTAGCACATTGGGAAAGTTTCTCTATTAACACACCCACCCATCCCCTTCTCCTCTATTTGCAGCATATCTTATGCCCATACAGGCAATTCACTGGATGTGCAGCAAACATAAATCTTCATCTATTATATTCCAAATTAACAACTATCAGAAACTGCCTAAAACTGGCATTTCAAAATTCTTTCAGAATTTTCTCTCCACTCACCTATCCCCTCAAAGGAATTCAATACATCAAACAATAAGGGAGGGGAATAAATTTATTTCTAAAGGCTCAGAGGGAAAACCTCAACATTGCAGACAGGCTGCATGAGCCTTTGGGAACATTCAAAATGTATTCAAACTCAACAATCACACAGAGTTAGTTCCAGCTGACGCCTTACACTATCCTGTCACTACAGATATATAACAGATCTAAGGAGAAGTGACCTCAGAGAGCTTTATATTTAAATAGCCACAGACTAAAATCAGAGCCCTTTCTCTTTCCTTACAGATGCATTACAGAACAGAGGTAGAGGAGTCTGATATCCCCACATGCACATTTCTCTGGATATTTGCTTTTTTTTTTTTTCCTACATTACAGAATATTTAGAGACATTTTTCAAAATATGTTCCCTTTATGTAATGGGTGTTGGCAAAACCAAATGGCTGTTTATGGCTCTGAGCACGAGTGGTTTATTTCTCTAGTGCCATCAGTGTTCCTTCTCCCTACAGATGATGGCCAGTAAAGTCAAGGTATGGTCAGGAGTCATTAAAACTATCATGGCAAAGAATTAACTTATAAATATGCTGGGAGGCTACACTCTTCAGAATTGACTGAATTAGTTCTTTCTCACCTTCTAGGAAAGGAAGCCATCCAGAGGGATCTTGACAGGCTGGAAAGATGGGCCCGGGGGAACCTAATGAGGGTCAACACTGCCAAGGGTCAGGGGCTGCACTTGGGCTGGAAGAATCCCAGCCACAGATACAGACTGGGAGAAGAGCTCCTGGAGAGCAGCCCTGCTGAGAAGGACTTGGGGATTGTGGTGGGTGAGAGACTGAACATGAGCCAGCAGTGGCTCTTGCAGCTCGCAAGGCCAATGGGATCCTGAGCTCCATCAGCAGAGGGGTGGCAGCAGGGACAGGGAGGGGATTGTCCCTCTCTGCTCTGCCCTGTGAGGCCCCATCTGGAGTCCTGTGTCCAGAGCTGGGGCCCCCAATACAAGAGAGATGTGGAACTGTTGGAGAGGGGTCAGAGGAGCCACGAAGATGATCAGAGGGCTGGAGCACCTGCCCTACAAAGAGAGGCTGAGGGAGCTGGGCTTGTTCAGCCTGGGGAAGAGAAGGCTGCGGGGGGACCTCATTGCAGCCTGCCAGTCCCTGAAGGGAGCAGAGAAACAGGAGGGGGTTCAACTTTTTAAAAGGGCAGATAATGGCAGGACAAGGGGGAATGGATTAAAGCTAAAGGAAGGAAGGGTTAGATTAGATCTTAGGGGGAAGTTTTTTACAGAGAGAGTGGTGAGGGGCTGGAAGAGGCTGCCCAGAGAGGGGGTGGATGCCCCATCCCTGGCAGTGTTCAAAGCCAGGTTGGATGTGGCCCTGGGCAACCTTGTGTAGATCCAGGCCTGGAGGTTGGTGTCCCTGCCTGTGGCAGGGGGTTGGAGCTCTATGATCCTTGGGGTCCCTTCCAACCCATGCCATTCTATGATTCTATGATTCTACTCTAAGCCCTGACAGTCACTGGGTAAAATGGGGAGCAACCTGTGGTTCCAAAAGGCTTTCTCACATTGTCTCTCTGTCCCTTCCATTCCTATGAGTTATGCCTCTGAATTTCCCTGCAGGAAACAAGTGGAATCACAAGTGTTACCATGCTAAGAAAGCCTGACCAGGAAAGCAGCTTGCTACTTTTAATGGTGCTTACATAAGCTCAGTACATACATGCAACTCAGGGGAAGCCATGTAGATCTGGAAGAGCCAGTTTGTCCTTAGCTTGCACGTTGCTGGAACTAAATTATTCCCAGCTCTAATGTATTTGTGATCCATGACTGCCATGCTCATCAGGAAGGAGTAAACTAGCTAGGAACCCTAGCAGCACACAAGAAAAAGTTTATATGAAAGTAAAAACAAGAACAGCCTACCCTAAAAGCAACACAAGTGAGCTGGGGGCAAACATGACTCAACATACCTGATGCTCCCCAGCTTCCAGTTCCTGCCATTAAGCCTTCTTCACACATCACCAGGACTCCAGTCAGCCAACCAGACACACGTATCAGCCTCTATAAACAACAGAGGCTCTTCCTGACAAAAACTACAAGTAGTGGTTCAGTTGTTAACATAACCCAAATGTCTTGTATACATGAACAGTTTCAAAATTCATGAGAATAAACACAAAACAAAAGACCCCAACATGGACAATGTACTTTAACTTCCCAATCAGCTAGAAAATTAAAAGCCTTCTTCTATCCCACCCAATGCCTTTCATCTCCACCAGGATAATACAGAGTAAGTTATGGAAGATACATCTGATAGTCAACAGAGCTCAGACACTGATGGTGTAAGAAGGAGAACTAACACAAAATGAAGCCCAAATTGCCACAAAGATCCTGTGTGATCAGATCTCTTGCATTCAAGCCCAGAAGTATAACCTTGGGCATCTCTACTGTGATGAGTTGCCATAATCTCCTAAAGAGAGCCAGGATCTAACACCTGCAGATGTTTTAGGGTTGCACACTCAAATGCACTTTGAAAGTAAATGGGAGACAGGTACTGCTATGAAGTTCATGCTGCAGTTCTGCAACCTGGAGGTACCACTGGTTTGAGTTCTCTCAGCACCTGATTTTGTCAAGACACAGGAAAGAAAGCTGCTTCTACCCACCATACCAACACAACATCAAGGTTTAGACTCAACAGTACAGTCAAGACTGAGGTACTAAACAGATGAGATTTTGCTGCTTTACATAAACTCAGTTTTATCTTAAGAAATTCATTCAAGTAGAGTAACTAAGTCGTGTAAAATGAGACATGTGGTCAGGTATTGTTACCCATAGTTCACATACATTAAGAAGTATGATTATTTAGGAATTTAATAAAATCACTGATAGGGGAAAATGCTTGATTTTTGGAAGTAATGACTGAAACCACAATCTACTCTCACCAGAATTAGTGATTCACTTTCAACATTCATAATAAAGAAGGCACAAAGTATCAAAGGTAATATTTTTTCCTCACCTATGGCTTGAATGACAGTTTCAGTAAGCTTCTGATTTGCAGATCTAAAGAAGGCTGAAATGTACATTCTCTCAGAAAAATAACCAAAGACCAACCCTTTTAATTTTTCTTTTTTTTTTTGGGCCCTTTTCATCTGATGCCTGCACCTCTAGAAAGTACCTTTTCATACTTATGGTACATGTGCCCTAACGATTTTGCAAGATTTTGGAAAACTAAGACATGCCTATGCTATGTTTAGTTCCAATGAACTTGAGAGCAGTAGTGTGTGCTATTACCATAGACTTCCTCACAGAACAGCCAAAGCACACACCTTCCAAAAGGCCTAGTCCTACTACTGTCCATGAGTACCAATCCCATTTCACAATATTCTCGACAGCTCCCAGCATCTTTCCATCATTTTTATATGATGTTTGTATCCAATTCCCTTCATTTTATATTTCCACTATTGCTATTATGTTCTGCTTTGATTATTTTTAATAGTAACAGCAAGGCATTTGCATAACTCGTATAAGTGTGGTGAGTTCTTCATGAGAAAGCAAAATTGCATTCATTTTACTGGAGCTGCAAGGCAGGTTCTCTCAGCTGCTTACCTCTGATACCACAGGTAATCATGTGAATGCTGTGGAGAATTCTGCTTGCAAGGCTCTGCCACTTCTTGCAAAGCTCCTGCACATAGCACTCCATCATCTCTAACATCAGAGTGTCCAACAGCACAGTAAGGCTGTCAAGACAGAGAACTTTTGTGTATGTCTTTAAGGTGCCAAATAGGCTTATGACAACATAAGGGTAAGAAAGCTCGAGTCAGTGAGATTTTTAGTAATATTCAAAACTTCACTGGATAAGGCCCTGCAAACCAACCTACTTTGCATACCATCCCCAGATTGAATGGCTCTGGATATCCCTTCCAAGCTAAATTAGTCACAATTCCCTTCCTTTGTCTCTTGGAAGAGCTGGCACTACTATTTAGAATCACAGAATCATAGGGGTTGGAAGGGCCCTGGAGAGCTCGTGGGGTCTAACCCCCCCTGCCAAAGCAGCTCCCCAGCTCATATTGCACAGGGCGGCGCCCAGACGGGGCTGGAATCTCTCCAGAGAAGGAGACTCCACACCCCCCTGGGCAGCCTATTCCATTTCTGCCTATACTGGCCTGCTTAGCACACCTCCCACTACTAAAGAATCATATGGTAAAATAACAATTTTCTTCAAAGTACAGATAATCTGGAAGCCAGATGAAAAGCTGGAAACCAAGAGAGGCACAAGCAGTTAGCAGATGGGCAGATGAAAGGTGAGGTGATGTACTGAAAAAGAAAGCAGTATAGAATGACATGTCAAAGTAGAACAGAGGAGAGCATGCCCACAGCAAGAACAGTTACTGTAGGAAACATTAAGGATAGGCTTTGAGGTAGAAAGACAGGACAGACAAAACAGGTGACAGGAACGAAAGTCTAGATCATTTGAAAGCACCCTTGGGATTAAAGAAGCCAAAGCAATAGCTAAAAATAAATGCTTTGCTAGACACATAGTCCAAATGTGGGGATTGAAAAGCACACAGGAGTAGGAAATTGATTTTTTTTTTTAAAAGCACAAAGCTGAGGAAGACCAGCAAACTGCAGGCCTCCACGCTGAAAACAGCATTAGCAAGTGAGCTCCTGCTCTTCCTCAGAAGAAAATGAAAATAACATCTCAGAGCACAGAGCAATAAAGAAAAGGATGGCAAGCAGTATCCTGGGCGTTTCTAGGGAGCTCCACAAGGCACAGTGGAATGTTCAAGCAGCTCTCACACTCAAATACTAGTCTGACGTTCATATAACATATATGAGTATAGCCCATCTCTGTGACCTTGTCACGTGTAGAAGAGCAACCAAGGAACAACCAAATAACCAGAGATTGGCAGGACAAGGGGGAATGGATTAAAGCTAAAGGAAGGAAGGTTTAGATATTAGGGGGAAGTTTTTTTCCCCCTAATTAGATCTTAGGGGGAAGTTTTTTACAGAGAGAGTGTGAGGGGCTGGAACAGGCTGCCCAGAGAAGTAGTGGATGCCCCGTCCCTGGCAGTGGGTCCCTTCCAACCCAGACCATTCTATGATTCTTAGTCAGCCTCCTAAATTACACTAATTCTATTTTTAGATGATTTTAAGGATTACAAATTATACAGGTATGTATTTCACTGCGTTGCAGTCACATGTAGAGTAAAATTCAGTTGTGTGAATCTCTGTCATCCTCTGTTAAGTCACTTGTGTCAGAAGGAAACAAAAGACAACCAGTTAAAAAACCAGGAGGACTGGGAGCAGATATTGAAGTCTTTAAAATGTAGCTGTGAAATCAAGGTTACAGTCAGAATGTCAAGGTTAAAAACCAAACTTCTGCAGGAACAGTTGTGTAGCAATCAAATTTTGCTTCAAGTCGTCTTGGTTGGATGAGAGTATATGCAAGATGACAGGCTGCTAAAAGAAAGGCTACTTAGCATCTCAAATTCAAGATCTTAGCTGATGGGAGAGCTGAAAATGGCCTCATTTTTCAGGAAGTAGAGAGCAGTTTTCTAATATCTATTGTGTTTGAAGGGAGCACCAGCATCACATTTCAATCGATTGGAACCTTGTTCTCCCTTCAGTGAGATTTTAATGAACGCTGTTTCACTTGCCATAGCTGAGAATGATCCAGGAGTGTTTGCTTCTTGCTGTTGCTTTTAGTAGATGTAAAGACTTGCTTTGTGAGAGAATCAGCTTCAGTGCAAACCAGGTGGAAGTCTATTTTTGTAAACACAGCAGTGCTTAGCAGGGTCAGGTGGCATCACTAGTTTAGGACCTGACAAACCAGGAGAAAGATGGAGACTCCTTAAATGCTCACTTCAATTCCTCCTTAAATGCCAACTCTGTTTCATTGCTAGATTTTTCTTTGTTGTCTTTTAGAGAAACTTAATTGTGTGAACTTCTACAGTCACTGTCAGTCAGCTTCCTGGCACTCCCAAGGTGTTTGCCTCAGAAGCTTTGGATGCTCAGCAGTCTTCTGAATTAAAAATCAGTTTATTTGTTAAATTTCCAACACCATTATACTGTAACTCCCCTGCAATAATGTAGTAGCAGTTCATTTAATTTCAGTGTGACTGTTATTAGCTTTATGTTAATTTCATAGTGGTCCCACAGCACAACTTATTATTTATTTCTGTCTCCTAAAGTGCAATCCAATTTACATTGTTATTATTTTAGCTCAATATATAATAACTCAATACTCTAAAGGAAGCTCTGAATGCTTTCTCTTAATGCAATATTAGCCAGTGATGCAAATTAAGCAAGCAAGCTGTCCTTCACAAATTTTTTAATCTGTGTCATGGTGGGTCCACTCTCTTTTTGAAGTTTCATTCAATAGGGTTTACATGTGTGAAATAAAAAATAGTAGTGTGTTATGGCAAATCAATTTCTACTTTATAGAGATTATTTTTATTGCCAAGATCTTTGTGGCCCAAGAAACCAGCACATCTGCCCTTAGAGAAACTAATTCTAATAGATTCTTAGAGAAACTATTAGAGTCTGTGATGGACATCAGTAACAGGTCAGCTGAGGACTTGTGGGCAAGGTATTTCCTACTTGCTTCTCTGGGACGTTGCACTATAGTGATAGGAGCTGCTGTGGCAGTTCGTCATGCTTACAAGAGAGGTAATGAGCCAAACTAATCCTACATGCAGCTCCACTGAAATTACTCAGAGCTTGATTCCATCTCCAATGTGGTATTTCCACTTAGCCTGCTCTGAAGAGGCATGCTGCATTTCAGAGGGTTCAGTAATATGACCCATGTTCTGCATGTAGGGTGCAGAAGGTGGATTCATGACTGGCTAGCTTGAGGAAAAAGTCATACATGCTTATTTGCCTTAGAAAAGCCAGGACATCTTCAGTAGTTCCTATATTTTTAGAAAGCTTTCCAGAATTTTACTAGATTCTATTTTTATCAGTGTGGTTTTGCAGGGTAACCAATTAACTTCTTGGTAATTTAAGGGCCTTTTTTAGCTGGCACTTTTTGAGACCAAAAGGGTGAAAAGAAGTTGCCTTCCCAACAAAAACTGCAGTTGCTTTGAGTTTTTAAAGTGTGTGTCTAGGAATTGAAGTAAACCCATGTACAATTTGCCTGTAAATATCCCAAGTCTATAAATCCCTGCAGGAGATGTTAAAATCAGCAGTTAATATAGGACTATACCTACGAGTTAGTCTTCTCAGTACATGTCTCATTCCTCACTCCAATAAAAACATACATGTGGTCATGGTAGTGAACATTTCTGGTTAGAATCATAGAATCATAGAATGGCATGGGTTGGAAGGGACCCCAAGGATCAGAGAGCTCCAACCCCCCTGCCACAGGCAGGGACACCAACCTCAGGCCTGGATCTACACAAGGTTGCCCAGGGCCCCATCCAACCTGGCCTTGAACACTGCCAGGGACGGGGCAAACCCCCAATTAGTCCTGATCCAGAATTAGTCCTGATCCTGATCAGAAATTAGATTAGAATTAGATCCTGATCCCCCAATTAGTCCTGATCCAGAATTAATGGGCTTTGGGAAGAGATGAGATAAAAATGCAAGAACAAATCCTGAAGGCCATAGACACTACAGCAAATTCATTTGGTCTCCATGTTTTACCACTAGCTTTTGGTGAAGAAAAGTTTTCTCCCAAGTAACTTCATTAGACAATCTGAAGAAGGATGTTTTAAAATGGCAAAGAAAGACGACTACAGCAAAAACCACCTATCAATGACACCGAGGTGAGAAAATCTCTGCTACTACCAGTGTCTCCTAGGCCTTATCAGCAACTTTCTTGTTCTGCAGATAGAGTAGTTTAGGAATAGATGGAACAGCATCATATCTCTGTAAAAATTTCTCCAGAAACACTTCGTTTGGCCAACTTAAGGAAGAATTTTACAAGATAGTTTTTCTTTCCACCAAACCAGTGCTGCTGGCATCAAGACTGATACTTTCTGATTTTGAAAATTATCTTGGAAATAATCTGTAGCAGTTATCTTTGTAAGCACACACATGCTGAAAATGCAATTCTTTTGTCCTTTACTACTCTACCCAGCCCAGGGCAGAAGGCAGGGGAGGGAGGATGACTCTAGTAGGCAGAGTCTTACCTGCAAGACAACGTAATGGTATCCCTGTAAGGTAACATGAATCTATCACAATAAAAGCAGTTTACAAGCTCCCCACATAGATGGGAAAACACAGGGTTAAATTTATCCACTCTTACTAGGCAGACAGAAATAATCTATTGAAATCAGCCTTTTACCCCAACAGCAGCTTTTGCAAAACTTGGTCACGAGAATTTCCCAGTCCCTCTGACAACCCTCTGGTGAGATGAGACAGAACAGAATGTTCTGTCTTGAGTCCTGACAAATCTAACTCAAGAAGAGATAAAACAGTGCTATTCCATCACTTGCAGGAAAGAAAAAAGGGAAAAAAAATATTTAAAAAAGAAAAAGATGTGATGCTTCCTCTGACATCTCTTACTATGCACTGTCATCCCCTTGCCACCATTTACGCTACTAGATTCTCCACCCTCTCTTCTTTATACTGAGGATATTTGTTGTGGCACTCTTCTGTCACACTTAGGGCAGCAAGACTGACAGATTTCATCCCATGGAATACTAGACTAGAAAGGAATGCATGGATAATTGAGTTCAGCCAACAACTGCAAGCAGCCGTGCCAGCTGCTCTCTAGTTAAGTAGCCCAGAGTACATGTTCCACTGCTACCTACACACCCAGCTCTTTCAAACATTTCCCTATATCCTCTACTAAATTTAAGACTTCTAGTAAAACTCTTCTAGCCTTTTTTACATCAATCTTTCCAGACAAATGTTCAACAGTAGCTCTTCTAGGTCTTGCAGTTTATCATCTACCTGGTGGAGAACTGCTTCCAGAATGGACTACAATATTGTACTGCAGACACTAAAATGCTCAAGAAGACTATAAAGAGGAGTCATCATTTCTCAACACTGCAACAGAAAATTTTTGTGTAGAGCCTCAAATCCAAAAGGACAGCCACACTGTAATGGAACCTGAAACTTCATGTTCTTGACATTCACATGACAGTGCTCCTTTTAGGACTTGAAGGCAACTGTCTTCACTTCCTAAAGAAAATAACTAGCAGAAAGAGACATCTCTGAAAGAGAGGTGCTAGTGGTGGAAATGTTTAAGCAAAGGGAGCTGCTTCATACTCACACATTTGGACACATGAGTTCTTCACAGCAAGTGCTTCATTACTGCCTCACAATTCAATAGAGTTGAAGAGCCTAAGCAATACAAATCTCTGGGCCTTCTACAACTCTCCATACAACTCCTACATTTGCTTTTTGAGAGGTCTTTAAGCACTTCATCCTGCAAACTTCATTTACCTGTCAGCCAGCCCATCCCTAGAATTCTCATGAGCTTTCTCTGATAAAAGGTAACACGTTCAACTGCACACTGAGAAAGTTTTCAGTCCTCAAGGACTCTGAATACATCCCCAACTTCCTAATCAGATATAAATTCCTCTCTTCATGGCACCTAGTAACACTACACCCTTGGTACTGATTGCATCTTAGAATCATAGGATGGTTTGGGTTGGAAAAGACCTTCAAGATCATTTAGTCCAACCATTTACAACATCAAGCCCAACCCCATCTTTTGGGGTGTCGGGGGGTACTGTTACAGTGCCCTAGCATGCCTTCCCCCACACCCCAAAATAGCCTGTACTGGTAGGAAATGGAGATTCCTGGTTTTGATGGGTTAGTCTCTGTGTTTTCATAAAACCTATTCCACACCATGGATGGGAACTACTTCTGGGCCTTCTGATGACTGTGGGAGGAAATACAGGGGTTCTAAAAAAACCACCATACCCTTAGAAATGGAGAAACAAGAAAAGAAACCTGAGTCAAGAACAGTACTCAACTGTTCAGAAAGAGATGGGGTACACATGGTGCAGTTAGTATTGTGAACAGTTTAGAGCAGTAGCTGCACACCTTGATTGGTTCAAAGGATTGTCCACAAGGTAAAAAAAATGATGAAAAGATAATTAAATGAAGCATTTCTGGTGGTACCAGAGAAGAGCTATTTCCAGATGCTTTTGAAGCACAGTGAATGCTATGTAACTATTACTCTGAAACATAAGACATTTAATAGCCTAAAGTCACAAATGTAAGTAATAACAGTTTTGAGGGAAAAGGCAACAAAATTGTATGTCTAAAATGAGAATGAACACAAGAATCCCAGAGCAATTACCAACAAAAACAAACCCTGGATAAAGTACTATCCTTTTCCTACAGCTGAAGACATGAGAGTCCCAGGAGAAAAGCCCCTCAGGTAGGGCAGAGGAGGATAACCAAGGCCAACCAGCAGGTTAGGTGCTCACCTGGAAAGGGAATGCAGTTCTAAGAGCTCCCAGTTTCCCTTTTTAAACATGGTAAGTCATTACATAAATAACTTCAATGCACAATATACATATAAAATAGGTGAGGGAAGGAAGTATAACTATCCTATACCTGTCTTCTGCATGTGGAATTTTGTTTGGTTTTAAATTTCCTACAGCAGGGAAACCAGAAATGCCTTATGAAGGTTACCCTCACAAAAGCACCAGTAGCCCTTTCCATGATGTTTGGCAGGAGAAGGGGGAATGGATTAAAACTAAAGGAAGGAAGGGTTAGATTAGATATGAGGGGGAAGTTTTTTACAGAGAGAGTGGTGAGGGGCTGGAACAGGCTGCCCAGAGAAGTAGTGGATGCCCCGTCCCTGGCAGTGTTCAAGGCCAGGTTGGATGGGGCCCTGGGCAACCTTGTGTAGATCCAGGCCTGAGGTTGGTGGCCCTGCCTGTGGCAGGGGGGTTGGAGCTCTCTGATCCTTGGGGTCCCTTCCAACCCAGACCATTCTATGATTCATTCTATGATTCCATGATGTATCAATACATACAATTTGCATGCCACGTTAAAGAAGTTGCAACAAATATTTTTAAAACCCAAAGCACCAAAATTTACCCAAAAAAGTGTGAGTGCTTTGAAGGCTAAAAGCCCAAACTATTTTGGGGTAAAATATAAGGGAAGAGAAACCCTTTAAGAATTGTATGCTTCTTTCCCAAAAGGATAGGGTCTTTATTCCTAAAAATTTGCACCCTTGCTTGGTAATGATGGGCTGTCAATCATTGGAGACAGACCTCTGGAACTGACTTGTGTATTCACACACAATCCCACCAATCTTTGGATGTTCAGGCTTTGAAAAGTCAATTCCAACACTTATTCAGTGTATATAAACTCTTCAGGGAGGCAGAAGCAGGGAGATGTCAAGACTGCTTTAGTTTGGGAAAGGGGGAATGGCAGAAGAGAGATAAATCCCTGAAGAAACAAGAGACTATTTTTACATGGTACTTTCCTGGGTAAATAACAGATACAATCTCCTTTGCTTCCCATAAATTTGCTTAGTTCTGGATGACCAGGTAATGAGCTGCCCACATTATGTTACAAGGACCACATTAACAGACTAGAGCATGTAAAGGGTTACATTACCTCCCCAATCCAGAACAAGGAAGATAGCATTAAAATAAACCTCTTGCAGGCACAGGGATCTCAGTACTGCCCCTGTTAAAGCCAGTGAATCCTCTTGGCTAGCTTACTGGATTGATTTTTAGCACCTCATAATGGAATCTCTGATGGGCATAGCTGGGAAATGAGAGGTGCACAATGACACTGGAGGGATAAAAGTCCTCTGTCTCTGTGTGGTCTCATTTATCTTTGTAATTACAGCTTTATACTGCTTTACCTGAAGAGTTGTTGCAAAAACAACCTGTCTGGTTATTTCCACTCCACTTCCTAGATATGGGTAAACAGTGAGTTTGCAACAAGAACCTACTGAACAGATTGCCAACCCTACCTGGCCTCTGTAACTAGCTTTGAAGGACACACACAATTTCCAGCTCAAAGACTTCCACAGCAATGAAAAGATGCAAATTTCACACAGACCACCCTTAACAGCATTGCTTTTCCTCTGCACTTTACTGTATTGTGCAAGAAGATCTTTGCAGACTTATAGTTTAACCACATTCTTTTTCCACATCAAACTGTGTAGCATTAGAGCTAAGATGAGAATTTTGGTAATAGTGACAGTGAATAGTACCTACAGCAAAGACCCTCTAGAAGGTTTACCCAGTATTACTGTGTTGGTGGCACTGCCCAAGTGTAACAGCTGTAAACTCTTTGAAAAAAAACCAGAATTGTAATAATAATCAGTAGTGATTAGCAAGTACATTGTCTTAATTGTTCTAGAGTTAAAAATACAGCACAAGAGACTTAGAAACCTACTGAAAAAAAGAGCAAATAAGAGGCAGAGGAGTGGATGAGGGTTTGGGCAACCTAAGAGACAACTATCCTTTACATACTAAGCCACACTTCCTTTTAAATGAAGTCTAGCAGAAGGCAAAATACACTGCAGACTACACAAAAAGTGTTCCCCAATGCTGTGTCAACATTTCACCTAAGCAGACCAGCAAAACCTAAACAAATCTTTAAACTGTGGGAGTTCCTAGAGGCAGAAAAATTCTAATGCCACATCTGCTCTAATTTAGAGAAACTACAACTTCATTAGAGACTTCTATAGCTTCTAGAAACAAAAAAGCCCCATCTTTCACAGAAACAACAGGAAGAATCCCAATGAGAGTAGCCAGTCCTGTACCACAAACAGGAGACCAATGCTCTTTGTCACCCCTCCCTCACCTTACCTGAGTGTCTCAGATACCAGAGCAACTCCCCAATTCACCAGTTAGGCTGATGGATTATTTGTGAATGGTCTCTCCAGTGTAAATCTTTAATATTGGAATAGACCAAGTTTGTCTGTATTATTGTGTCTTTGCTTAACTTCCACCTGTTCACAGAGTTGCAATAATAGTAATAATAATAATAGAATGTAATATTATCAAAATTACTATAGAGCTGCTTAAGACCACAACAAAGTTTACCTCTATATGGGTGCCACAACTGAAAGGTAAAGTTATTAATGGATTTTATTTAAATTGCAAAACAAAAGCAGCACCACAATTTTAAAAGATCATTACCTATTGACTTCATGTTGAATAGTTACTGTCTTTTGGCTCTTCTGTAAATAATGATTTCTAGTCACAAATTTCAGGTACTTACAACATAAGTGGATCTGAACAAAAGAGGAGAATTTAAGTATTTTGTGCAAAGAAAAATATCTTTTAAAGTTTGATAGTTATAATAATTACCATTAATAATTCTAGATTGGCTTCAGGAACTGTTCTGCTTCTCACACTTTCTACTGCTTTCTTCTTGTGGTAGTGAAACTATAAAAAGGTATCCTGGACTGAGGAATTCACAAATGAGTTCAGAAGGCTCTAACCTTATGTGAAAGAAGAGATGAGCTAGATATACTCTGGTGAAAAGCTGTCTGGAGAGGTGGTAAAGTTCTGCCCTTCCTTACTATCCAGCTGTCAGCATCTTCAGTGGCTGACTAGCAAGCACTGTAGGCAACGTATAGCTGGTTTGAAAGCATTTTGAGGTATTGTATCAATAAAATAAAAGCCATCTGTGCACCTCCCTAAAAAATATCTCTCATTCAGTATTTCTGAAGAGGTTCAGAGAGTGCTGAACATAGCACTGCTGTCTGCAAACTAAACACACCTATATTTCTGAAGAGAAGCATCACTGCAAATAATTCTGGGTTTCCTCTGCTGTAGAGGAGGACATGATTGGTGTAGCTCTCTTCCACACTACCTGCATCTGCAACAAGCTACAAATCATTCTTTATCCACACCTAAGATGCTTAGTCCAATATTATCCTTTCTGTAATCTTCAACATCCCAGAAATATTAGAAAATAAAGGTATTTATGAAATACAGCCTCTAAAAATCTTCATTTCATCACCCTTCATGTGTTCTCCTTCTTCAGACAGGTTCTTCAACATCAAAAAAACTGCCAACCATCAACAGCCTCCTAAAGTCAGTACATTTACATTGGGGACTTCATGAGCCAACCATGTCAATAGATAGCATCTGTTTGAGCTGCACTTTCCCTGCAGTTTTTTCCTGTTGGTAAAACAGAAAGCTACCTGCATACATATGAGAAGATGGTGTTTAGTTTCCCTAAACACCAATGTATCTGTCCAAGGACTGAGGTTAACTGCTTTCCCCAAGATGGAGTGAGTTTATCTTTCCATATTCCTCATAAAACAAAGAAAAGCAGAGCCCACAGCCTGTATGACCCTTCCACAGCTCCCTAAGGAGTATGGTGGAAGCTCCTTTCAGCTATGAACACCTTCATCACCTCTCTGGGCCAAAATTACATAAAACCCATCACCACAAATCCACATTATCACCACAACTTCAGGTCACATTATAGAATAACAGCATCTTTTAAAATTATATATATTTTTTGTCACCACATTTGGAAAAACTAATCCAAGACAAGATCTAGGCTTCCTTTATCAAACAGGTTCTTCACCAAGACATTTGCAGGCATTAGATATAGAATTAGATATAGAAGGGGTATGCTCACAATACAATGCTTGTTGGGTTTCTTGCCTCCTGTGTCTGATACTCCAGCTCAACTACCAAGTGTCAATCTCCCATGTAATCTAGGATTATCTGAGGCACCAACTGTGACATATCTGATATTATGAAACAGTAACATTACATGATTTTTCTCCTCAAAGTTACCCTGATGTAGTGCTATCACTGCTTCTACTTTGACAGCTCACATTGAGGTCTGACCTGTTGTATGGAAATATTTGAAATTGTTTTTCACAAGGGAAATGTTTCAAATGTCAGTTCACACAAGTGATGTGCCTGAGATTGAATGCTTTGTTTAGAACATGTTGAAATGCTGATTTGATCACAGGAGGGTTCACTGAGATAGAGAAGAAAGTAACATGCAATTCCTATCAATAAATTAGTATGAATGACTTTCAAACAAACCCAGCCAGAGTTTGTTGCTATCAACTTGTGTTAAAATAGTTATGCAACTTGAGAGAGAGGAGTTGAGGGCAATTTTCACAAGTGTTCACCACTCCATGACTCTGCTTAAAACAACCACCACAGAACCACTTCTCCACTTAACTCCTGTCTAGCAGCGAAATATATTGATTCAATGAAATGTAATCATGCTGAATAGGTTGAGATAGGTGTAGCATAAGAGAGAATTAATATAACTTTAATATGAGAATTTTCATAGTTTTAAGAATAGACTAGTTTAAGAGAAAGCTGTAACTGTGTAAGCTGCTTGTGAGAGCAGAGCAAAACTTAACCATAGCAATGCAACAGTAACAGCCTTGAAGATAAAGAAGTAAGAATTGGTGTGTTTTAGGAATAGATTAGTTTTGGATTTTAGCAGAACTTGGCTGTAATCACTTGAGCTGTTTCATCAAAGCGGCTACAAAACTTAGCCATAATAGTGCAGCAGCCTTGAAACCAGAGGAAGGAGGAGATAGAGGAGTCATAAATAATGAGACTAACGACCAATTAAAAGACAGAGGATATCTTGTTTTCAGTGAAAAACTAACTAGTCAGTGCAGGTGTTGGGAGCCCAGATCAGCATGGAGAAACCCATAAAGACCATGAGCTGAGAGAGAGGAAGACGTCCAGCCTTCATCCCTGGAGACCACCAGAAGCCCCCCTGAGTGTCACTGAGCATGCTCTAGCTGGGAGGAGTTAAAGTCAATGACTTCCTGGAAATAATTTGCATAACCCTGCCTTTTCTTAGAAATTATAATTAATATGTATAATTAATCTGTATAAATATGAGAAATTTGGCTTTAATGGGGGCACACATTGGGAGGAGCGATCGATCCCCTGTGTGCCCAGCACTGCAATGAAGGATCCCTGCTTCAGAGGCACCAAAGGCTAGTGAGTTTGGATTCCGGCTTTCCGAGGCATCAATATGTTGACAGGAAAAAGGAAAAGTAACTTCTTTCCATTAACAGCCAACAATTTCCCTCACTCAGTGTTAGGCAGGTGGATTGTCTTAACAGTTTGACAGTCTAACAACATTTAGGAAAACCTTGAGTTGGTCACTACCCAATCATAACTGAATGGTTTTGTAACCTCTTTCTCAATGAAAATTAGCTTCCACAACAGTTTCTGGTTGTTTAAATCTGTACTTTAATAATCTTCCCACTTCCTGGTGGAGAACAAGCTAACAGACTTTCCAAGTCTCACATTATTCTGTGACAGGAATGATAACCTCCTCTACCACTAAGTGATAGACCTTCTGAGCCACCTTTGGAAAAGGTGGTCCTACCACTTCTTTCTTCCTACTTAAAAATACAGATTTCAGCTACATTTGACCATCTCTCACTGAGCTATCACCACCTCTAAACATGGGAACTCAATACTATCCCATGCCCCACTTCAGCATGCTCTGTGCTTTTCCATACCTCGCCTATGCTAGGTTCTGAGGTGGGATTACAGGTCTCAGCATTCACTGCTTTCCTACAGCAGAGTGTGTGAGCAAGAGAAGCCAGGTATTGTGCATGAGGAAGAGGGAGCCCAACCCCAAAACCCAACAAATACAGGGGATCCAAAGGAGATAGTGTCAGTGGTCAGTATCAAAAATACAACAGGCTGAGGGAGCTGGGCTTGTTCAGCCTGGAGAAGAGAAGGCTGCGGGGGGACCTCATTGCAGCCTGCCAGTCCCTGAAGGGAGCAGAGAAACAGGAGGGGCTTCAACTTTTTAAAAGGACAGACAAGGGCAGGACAAGGGGGAATGGATTAAAGCTAAAGGCAGGAAGGGTTAGATTAGATCTTAGGGGGAAGTTTTTGACAGAGAGAGGGGTGAGGGGCGGGAACAGGCTGCCCAGAGAAGGAGGGGATGCCCCGTCCCTGGCAGTGTTCAAGGCCAGGTTGGATGGGGCCCTGGGCAACCTTGTGTAGATCCAGGCCTGAGGTTGGTGTCCCTGCCTGTGGCAGGGGGATTGGAGCTCTCTGATCCTTGGGGTCCCTTCCAACCCAGACCATTCTATGATTCTATTCTATAATATTTAAAAGCATTTGAATCCAAGCTTATGAGTGACTGACCAAGTAACTGGTCCCAGATCACTGGTCTCTAAAAAGGATAACTAGAACTTGCTTAACTATTACAAAATACAGACACTAGTATCTACTTTGTGACCAAAGCTGACTTCAATGTTTGTCAGTGTGCAAATACATATTGGTCTTCAAAAGATTGATATAAACTATTTTGCATAACATTGCCACCACTGTATCAATAAACATCACATAACTGCACATCAGGTGGAAGAATGCCACAGTCACTTGGGAATATTGATCTAGATATGCCTAGAGATCTATCCCTTTCATGACATCCTCACCACACAACTGAAGATAATTAGATGAGGATAATACTCAAAAGATCTTTTGGTAAATAAAGCAGCTGCCCAGATGGATCACATCACAACAGAACAGTAACACTACATACTACATCTTATCTCATTTCCAGCAGACTTCTTCAGTGACACTGTGAACGAACCTACAGATAGCACTTGTGATGTGCAAAGCATGAAAAAAGCACTTTGCCTGAACAGCCCAAAGGCAACACTTCATCTGCCTCTCCAGGCAGAACTTCACACCAGATGAGGATCTCAACTCTTGTTTGTTGGAAGCCTCTCAGTCAGAAAATTGTTTGTGTGTACACATAGATATTCACACACACATATAAATCTGGGTTTTGTATTCTCATTGCAAATTCAACAGACGTCTTTGTACTGCCAGCACTGACACTGGCTTCTGGAAAGACCAGAAGTTCTGAAACTGCTGCTCATTATTTGAGTAGGATTCATTCACACACACTTTGAAAACAAGGGACTGTACTTTTTAAGTTGTTCTGAGGGTGGCATCTTAAAGCTACATTTTATGGATTAATACCTTCTGCAAACAGTGATAAAACATCAGCAGGTAAGTCATCACAAGCCCTTGCAGTAACTTCTGACATTGCTTAAACATTCATAGTAGCTTCCAATAGCATCTCTGTGTCCAGTGCTGGGCTCC
>VZTU01023539.1:0-32790 GCA_013400835.1 Zapornia atra
GTGCCTTGAAATGTGTATTTTATTTGTTTTTTGTGTCCTCCTGCCCAGTTGAAAACCATCAACCTGGCAGTAAGGAATGAAAAACTGTGATGATGTTCTCCATTTTTGGCTTATTTTCATGTCTGTTGTTTTACAAAATCAAAGCCGGTGAGAGAAAAACTTTTCACTAAGAAAAAAAGACTGCACTCCACTTATATGGAAGTTTTGGTTCTTCTGTTAGATTCTCAAATCCTTTCATGTGGTCCTAGGGGTTTTTTTTTGGGTTTTTTTTTTTGTTTGGTTTTTTTTTTAGGAAAAGATACTTGGTTTTTTTAATGCTCTGTCTATCAAAGGAATAAAGAAATGTCTTACACATTTCTAGGATCTAGCGGTTGTTCTTATAACCTTTATCACCAGTACTCTTGCACAGCGTCACCAGTTAAATATTATTTCCTGGAACCTATGGCTAACTTGTATTTAAATGGATTGTAATATATAAAAACATTGTAACTTACAACATTTTCCTTTTAAAGATCAAGATAGATGTGTTTTTTAATAAGAACAGTAAGGTCAAATCATGAATGTTAAATTTTGTGTGATCAGTGAAGTGGTGGTATATTCTTGTTTAGCATTGTGGTGCACGCTTCCTGTGTTTCAAATGATGCTCACTAGGAGGTTGAACTTAGCAAATAATGAATTGTGGTTGATTTTCATATGGATTTTTTGTTTTGGAAAGCTGACCTTTTTTAGTCTAAGAATGACTAATGCTAAACTACTTTTTATCATGTATTTTCAATGACCTTGGTCTTGGGTGCTGCTACATGTGGTCAGATACTTTCATGATCATGAAGACCCCCATAAATTCACAGACCTATGCTGTGACCCCAAATATATGGTGTTGGACAGGTTTTAAGAAGGCTTAAGCACTAAAAAGTGACTTGCATCATCAACCAAAGAAATTAGGATAATTAATAATGTGTATATCAAATACACATCACTAAAAGCTCCCATAATGTGCTGTCCATGTAAAATCCGTAAGCCAATGTTCTTTAAAGGAGGAGATAAAGTTTTCTCTAAACAGTATGCAATATAAAGATGTATGGAACTCCTTTTATTATGTGCTAAATGCTATAATAAAACAAGCTATCAGTCAGTTGTGCTGCATGTTACTAATTGTTGTTTTTTTTTTTTATCCCAATATTTTTGCAGGTGTGTGGAGGAACAGGTCCCGTTCTCACTGTTGTTACTCCCACATAGGAGGACTCTGTAATTGATTATGTGTGGGTAGGGCCCTATTGAAATTAAGGAGATTCTGCAGTAGCGCAGGGTTCTTTTTGTGAAAGTTCAGTTGCAAGATCAGGACCCTACTGTGACTCCTTACTGTGAATTCTGTCAGTGTATCATTGATTGTGCTGGAACCTGCCTTTTGGGATAATGTAAGTCCTGCTTTTCCCCCAAATGTTCTTTAGACATGAAATAATCATAAAACATTTATAATTAGAAAATTAATATCATTTACATGCATTCTTTTAATTATGTTTTTTTGGCAGTACCAAATAATATATTCCTCAAAACTTCTTAATGGCACTGAGGCTTTGTGGATAGTTGGTCACATGATGAGAAAATTCAGCTGTAAGTACATTGAAACGATTGAATTTTTCAATAGTTAGTCTTTACTGATGTTGACAAATTAATAATGATAAAAAGATGAATCAAGAGGTTTGACTTATGTCAACTGACTTTTTTTTTTTGTTTAGAAAATATATACAGTAAATCCATTAAGGATTTAATTACTCTTGAGTAATTCACCATGTGAACCTGGAGCCCTTCTGTACTGCTATTAGGTAGATAGCTTTAATGGGCTTATTTTCTTTATTTTCAGAATAGTGTGTCTCTGACTTGATCTGTATTTTCATCCATAAGCTTTCAAAAATTTATAGATCTATAAAAAAACCTGTTTATACCACCAGTATTTGTGTAGATACTGCAAACCATTTTACTAACATAATTGTCTTGCTGAGTTGAACATTGAAATGTTAATAAATGTACACTTTTACTTGTGTCAGTGTAACTTGGTTAAATTAAACTAAACTGAGCTGGCATTATGAGTGAGTTTGATCATGCATGCTGATTAGCTATAGTCTTAGGCAGGAACTACATATTTTATTGTACCTAAGTACTCTTTGTGCTTAATCAGTAATAATTACCCATGTCGTTTGTCAGTAGATTCACCCAAAATAACGATAAATATCTATGCTTTTTAGGATTAGGGAGGAAGTTCTTTTCCTGTAGCTATGGGTACAGTTATTACTATGACTCCTATTTTTATATGCAGATGAGCAAAAACTACAGGTAGGGTTTTTTCCCCTGTATAAAAAAAGGGGTGTTTTAAGCACCATGCCCTTTTTTATGTTGCTGTATTTTCTTTCTGGTATTACAATACAACAATGTTTTCAATGGTGTCTTAGGATTTGAAAAATGGAAGAACTGGAAATGTTAGTAAGTTTGTGAATAATTATTAAGGGACTGTGAAAGTCTAGAGGAGTTGTATGTAAGGACGATTAGAGGTTCTTTCCCATGAAGCAAGGACACAGATAATAATTGGTGAGTAAATATGAAGGAGGACAGGATTTTATTTTATTTTTTTGCTTGGCACAAGAGCAGCATGACATGAAAGTAATTTGAAGAAAGAACAAGACCAAAGAAGAAATCATAAACTGGGATCAAAGCAGACTACAGAGTCCAATGTAAAACAAACAAACAAACAAACCCAAAAGCCAGAAAATGGATGGCAAAAACATGCCTGAAAGAAGAACTAAATGCATAGCTACTGGTATTTCTCATTGCACTGAATATATTATAGGTTTAAGCTTGAAATTTTCAGTAAGTGGTTTTTTTGGTGCTATTGGAGGGGAGTGTATTGGCTTTGAAGAAGGCTCAGTGACTAGTTGTGAATTACCTGTATAAATTGGGGATTCAGGGTGAAAGTTACAACTAAGAACAGAGGACAGTGGGTCTTGAATACTAAATTACAATTAGTACTAAGCAGAAGCCATCATTTCTTGTTCAAACACAGAACTTAATGATTTTGAAACGTTTCATCTTCAACAGAGCTCAAACCACAATTTGATTATGTTTGTTACAGGAGGGGAATTTTCAAAGTTCTAGTTTAAAAACTGATTCTTTTGAGATATTGGAGTATATTACAAAATTGAGATTTTTTTTCAGTATGAAATGAAATCAAGGTTTGAGAACGTTGAATGTTTTGTTTTACATTTTAAAATGTTGATCAGCATACGTTTTTGAAATGCTTAGACATAGTGAGTTACTGTTTTCACCTTTTAATCCCATTGGTGATACCTATTCTTACTGGCACTAAATTGGGTAAAAGGAAGAAAATGAGAGGGAAGTTAGGTGATTGCAAAAAAAGAAACCCAGCCAAACATGGCCTTCCAGTCCTGCCTGGTGCCAAAGCAAATCAGAAGTGCCTCAGAATAGACCTAGTTTCAGAGGAGAAAAGGTAGGAAAGTGATGTGCTGCTGTGTGTGGTGTGAGAATCCTCTGAATATTTCGGATGTTTAATCACTCAGCGCCACTGAGAGGCAGATCACCTAGGTGTGACTGTTTCTCCCTGTCCTGGCGATTTCCCAGTACTTTGAGGGAGAGAATGCTGGGGCACAACTCTGTTCTGCCTCCAGTAGTGCTGCTACAAGTGTTATTTGGGAAGAAAAGGAGTTTTGAATTGTCTCCTATAACCAGCTCTCCAGTAGTCAATGCTGCTAACTGCCACTGTTGGGCACCTTATCTCATTGTTTCTTTGGTTTAACCCCTGCTGCGATGCTGTAAATTACTGCAACCAGGAGAACAGCAAGGAAGCAGGTATCAAGAGAAGGAGTTGATGTTGTGGAATGTAGGGAGTGGGCATTTGCTACACACTTACAGGTTGTGTGGGCTTGGGAATACTTCAAGGGTTTGGGAATACTTCAAGAACTGGAATACCAAGCTGCAACAATGGAGAGTAAGTTTCCTTTAGGGGCAAACCAAGGTGATAGCCCTGATTCGGTGCACTAAGAAGGAAAAACAAAGGAATGTCCTGAATATTCAGCATGTTAGTGGATTTAAGTTTAAGTTGTGAGATCTTTTCCTCTGCTGCTATTTGTGCTTGGCTGGTATCATGACTGTCCTGTCTTCAAGCTGGATGGAGCATGTTTATGTTTGCATCAGATAAGGCACCCATCATATTGTCATGAACATTGTTTTTCTTCAACCCTTGAAAGTCAAAACACAGCAGTGTAGATAGTTGTAATAAGTTAGTAATAAATATTACATGAATTTTCTCATTTCACAGTATTTATAAGAAAAACAATGTTTTATGTGTTTCATACATCTCCCATCTTCTTTTCCACTCCTAAGCAGATGCACTGCATGAAAATTTTCTTCAGTAGTGGCCTCGCTTCTTTATTTCCAGTTAAAATTATCAGTCTTTTGTTAGTAGCTTATTTCATATTTAGGTTGAGGCCCTCACAAATCCTCTCTGCATCCTCAATGAATGACACTGTCCTGCTGTCAGTTGTTTTAAGTCATCAAATCTAGGCTAAATCTGAGTTTTGGGAGTCTTTTTTCAACCATTTAAGGGTAATCTTTCTTCTCTGTCAGACAATTATATTTTTCATCCAGGCTTTTCATGGATCATGTCCTTATTAGAAAGTCTTTTTCTTTTGCCTCGACAAATACAGTCTTTCCATGCTTGTTACCCACTAATGCTGCTCTACTGTAAATATCAGTTTCCAAACTTACTCCTTTGGTATTTTCAATTTCCTCCTTCAGTTTAAAGCAATAAAGATAAGCTATCTATCTTTATTTTCAAGGCCCATCAAGACTACTTCTACCTCCCCTTCAGTATCAAGAGGTTGACTCTGGTTTTGATCAACATATGATACCAGCTTTCATCATTCGGTCGTTAAATTTTCAGACCACACTGGATATTTTCTCCTCAGCTGCATCTCATATATTGGTTGACTTTGTCATAAACAGAACTGTTCACTATCTTCCTTTAAATATCTTCTTAAAACTTTTATGTACTGTGAAGCTCAAACCGATTCAGCCGGACAACAGTTCTATTGCAAAGATATTTCTGCCAATGCTTATCACAGTAGTACTGTGTCATTGCATTTGTACTCTGCCAGAATTTTTATGTTGTCTCTTTATGTAGAATTCAAGCATGTCTACTTTTTGTTGCGTGGTTATTTATGGCCTAACCTAATGAGAAATGGTCCGGGGTGAGACCTCCCAAGACATATGGTAATACATATCAATAATAATAAGTAATCACTGGATGTTTCAGTGTAGCAGTTGGGCTGTGCTGTGCACATATATGTCACATGATATTTAATGTAGAAAAAGGTGTTCCAGCTGGAGGCTTTGCAAAAGGGAAAGAAGTGAGTTGCAGCCGACAGATCAAATGCTAGTCCCAAAAGCCTTCTCAGCTTCTCAAACTCAGGTCAATAGCTACCGGCATTGTGTCCTGTAAGCATCCCTCCCTCCTCACAGCAGTGAGAACGGACTCTCCTTCCTCACAGAAGGAAGTAAATACAAGTATTACAAAGTTCTGCAGTGTGTGGAAGAGGTTAAAGAAACTTGTACTTTATAGTGTCCTTCTGCTCCTCGGTGCATTCCCTTCCTGACACAGCATCTCTTGGTACAGAAATCTGGTATAACCACAAGTGCTCGTACCAGCCATACTGTCGGTTGGTCCTTTTTCAAGTGCCATCTGATCTTTCTTGAGAAGGAACCTACACTAATTCTGGTTTGGTATCTCAGTACATTGCTATCTCAGTGCTCTGTTTCCCTTGTGCCTTGAAGGTAATGATTCTTCAGAAGAGTGGTAAGCAAGAATTCCATCAGGAATTCCCAGGTACGTCACCCTCTTTCTGCAAGTGAGTCTGCATGTATCCCTTTCTTTCAAAGGGACACTGAAATGTTAGTGTATAGATTATACAGAGATGATAGACTGTTTAGAGCCTAACAGATACAGAGATGGTAGATTGGACCACACAGAAAAATGGCACTGTATATACCAGAGAAAGTTACAGTCAAGTAAGTTAATTTTAGCAGAATAAATCACAAAACATAATTACAAATGAGTTTATATCTGAATAGGAGAAATCTAGTAAGAGCTGTGGACTAGTTGGTGGTATGGAGACAGTAATTGAAATATTGTGGGAGATTGGAAAGGCTAAACAACCCAGAAGCATGATCAGAACAGGGGTTCTCAGTTACATATATATAGACTGGATAAACTTTACAGGCCACATTATAGCCACAGGCTATATTTTTAGGCATCATCAAGAACTACTTTTTGAGCAAACCAGCTAGAGAATCCAGAAGAGGAGGAACAGCCCTTGATTTAGTCTAGGTTAATACACAATAAATGACTATAGAAGAGCCATTCAGTAGCAATATCTTACATCACACTCAAGTTTCTCATACTTCTAGGAGAGAAAAAGATTAAAATGGAAATAAGTCCAATATTGTTTAAAAAATACTTCCATATAAATGAAGGCACAGTTTAAATAAATGTTAAAACAGACACAGGGACTTTGCTTTTGGATTCTAACTCAATCGAATCAGAATTGTCCAACGCAACTGAATAGTAAAGGAACTTACTAGTAATAAATAGAGGTTTCTCAAAAAGTTAAATCCAAGCAAGAAAAACAGAAAAGAGCAAAATCTTGGGAAGTTAAATGTAGACCTAGTATAAAGCAGAAGAAAAAGATTTGGAAAAGCAACAGGCTAAAATCCTAAGAGGCCAAAAGCATTTTTTTCCATGTGTAAATTTTGCTAGTAGGGAGATGAGTTCAATAGATCCTTGCAGGTAAAGAGGGTATTTAAAGACAAAGCTGTTGCAGAAACAAATAAACTCTGTGTTGGCAGGGTTTATTACAGGGAGATTAGGGACATCCCCATGTAAAAGTTTTTCTTTATAGAGAATATTTCAGATTTGGCATAACAATTAAAGATTTTTTTAACAAATTGATTAAATTAGCATTAACAGATTACCACATAGCATGTTCATTCAGTAGTCCTAGAGAAATTCAGAAATTAAATTGGTGAGCCATGAACTGTATTGTGTAAACTGTCATTTAAATTATCCTTGATAATGGAGGAATGGAAAGTAACAAATACGACACTAGTTCTAAAAAGGGCTTTATGGATGACTGTGGATTAATGGACTAAGTAGTCTGACTTTCCTGACAGACAGAATGCCAGTGAATGTGATAAAGAACGTAATTCATAGGAGCATGGATAGGTGTAATAGTCAACCACCATCTTGGCTTCTCTACAAAGTAGTTTTGTCTTAGAGCTTTGCTAGTTGTTCGAAGGAGTCAACAGATACATAGGAAGGAGTGACCCAAAAGTTTTTGAAAAGCTTTGTAACCAAAGACTGTTAACAAAATGAAGTATTGAGTTACTTAAAATTCTTTGTGGATTAGTAAAGGGTTACAAGATAAGGAACAGTGTAGCAGCTAATGGCTGGTTTTAACAATGCCGCCTCACAAAGATTTGTAATGGCACCTTTGCTGTCCACCTGTTCCTAAATGGTCTGAAAAAGTGCAGTGGTAAAGATTGCAGATGATAAAAGGAATATATTCAGTTGGAGTCAGACCTAATGTTGACCCTAAAGAGTTGCAGAAGGATCTCACAGCGGGGCCTGTGGTGATACAGGAGCCATGGCTGTCACAGAGGCCAGATCTTGTTGACCCCACTGTTCAGTCATATCTATCAGCAGAGAGAGGCAGTAGCTGTTAAGATTACAGCAGCCATCACCCTGTAAACTCTGAGCTCAGCAGGCTGTGACCAGCCCTGCTGCTCAGGAAGGCAGGGACTTGTAGCTGTTCTTTTTAACCACAGCAGGGGCTGGAAGTTGAAGAGGAGATTCTTTCTCTCTGTTTCTCAGGGTTTTACAGCCCAGAGAAGTTTAAAGTACAGGTTTTGATCCTGGACTTTGCCTGTCATAGGGATGGAATACCACTGTTAAACTAATACATAGTGTCTTACTGCTGTGAGAAGCCAAGGCTCTCAAGCCATCTTACTGGTGTTTGCATGGATTTTTAGCAGCTCCTCCTAATTTCCTAAAATCATTCTGTATGGAGTTGATGCTACCAAAAAGTGACAAAATAGCACTTGAAACAGAGACACGGCACTGGCATGCTGATTAATTTTGAGCACTGATGAGAGCTGTATATGATACAGAAAAGGATGACCAAGATTATGGCATAGCTGCTCTGCTGGGATAGTAAATGGATCAGGATTCTTCAGTTGGATGAGTGTTGACTGAAGAGTAGGTAAATGTGAGAAAGGTTTTGAAAACCATGAATACTCAGAAGGTTTTAATAGGGGACTATAACTCCCTGTTTCTCATAATAGAAGAACAAGGGGCCTTTGGTCACTGTTTTGTTTAATTCAGGTGGTCTTTAAGATGACAAAAGGCTGCTTAGCACCAGTTTTATCTGCCATAGTTTAATCCATACAGTTTTTCAAGTGCACAAACCCCAACTGTTTACTAATCTTGAAAACTCCACTTGTCCTGAACCAGTTGTAGCAAAAATCCAACCTGTGCAGAGCTGTAGCTTTTCTATAAATAAGTTTGTAGTCCTCATTGATTGATGATAAATTTTCAAACGTGAATCAAATGTAAATTGGTCCCATCTTCCTGAATCTGCAGGGGTTTTTTTTATCCTCTGCTTCTTTTTGTTCCTTTATCTGGCAGAAGCCATATTATGGGCAGAACAGTTTTACTTCTGTTGTTTACAAACCTGTGGGCCATGGAGAATGCCAGTTTGCTGTACTAAAGAAAGCTAAAAGCAGTAGCAGGCCCTAAAATTAATCCCAGGGGGAATCAAATAAAGCAGCAGAAATGTTTCACACAGCAACCAGAAGGTCTGGAGGAAGGGATGGAGTAGAAGACATCATTGTACCTTTGAAACAGCTGGTATGGTTTCCAAGCTGTGGTCCACAAACGCCTGGTGGACTACAAGTTGAACAGGTGTTTGGCTAAACCATAGTTAACAGTGTTTTAAATAATGTTTCCAATTAAAAGTTTGATGGGTGTGTTGTGGTTTTTGAAAAATATTATAGGCTGATAATGATCTGTTGTTCCAAAAATACAGGAACCACTATTCTGGAGTGTGTGAAAAGGTGGAGAGCGCTCCCCACTTTCTCAGCATTGGGTAGGCTTGCTTGCCTCCACCAGAAGCAACATCGAAAGCTTCCCAGAAGGGACCCAGTGGTCTAAGTAGCATTAATTCTCCTGTCCCCACTGTGTCCTCTCTAGTGTCAGAGCTGTGGGGTTCCTAATCATTGTGTTGTCCCTGAGTATCACTAGTTTTGCTACCCCTACTTTTCATACGTACTCATGACTAGTAGATACCATTTTTTTGAGAAGTGAGTATAGTATTTCAAGTCTTGGGTCCTCATCAGGCAAAGATTAAACTTGTCAACTCCACTAGATTGAAACATATATCAGTCTCTGAATTAATACCTGGTTTCTCATTGCCAGAAAAAAGATGTTACAGTTTTCAATTCTGTCGTTACAAGCAGATGTAAACTTTCCCTACAAGTATTAGTGTATCTTACTACAGTATCTATTTATTACTTTTTAAAAAAAATAAAATCCCATTTCTGTTTGACCAACTGCTTTTAATTTGTCAACTCCCTGAATGGTAATTTTACATTGTAACAATCTTCTTTGTCCTCATATTTGGTCTCTTACTGGTTTTTTTTCCTACTGAAAATTTTCAAGAATCTTAGAGTATTATCACTGCTTTTAGTTGCCCTTGGCATAGGTCACTTCCCATTGTCCTGAGAACCAGGCAGCCACATCCATAAGTGATTTGTAGAGATGTCTTTTCCAACATGTGGTGCATCTTTATCTTAGGAATTACAGTGGTGTTGAATTTGAGAACTGCTAAATTATGAGCCTCACTCTAATGTTCTAAATATGTTTATCCTGAAGAAATCAACTGTCTGCTGTAAAATTATTGCAGTGTATTTTGTGATCTTTAAACAAACCAAGAAAAGGAAGCAAGCATTACTGATGATTGGGGTTTAAGAGGAACTAAAGAAAGTTGGCAGGCATGCATGCTCTCTATAACCCTTTTTGTTTTGTATTTCTACTCGTGTTTTGATACATACATGGAAAATGAGGAGCTTTGTGCATATTTTTATATTACCTTGCTAAATGCCTGTTGCTAACCTATATGATTCTGAAGTTGACTTTGCTCAAACTTAATCTGCTACCTGAGTGAGTCTGAGGGAATCTTTGCCTTGTAGCAGAAAGGAACATGTAAGAGAGGAGTGACTTTAGCTGTGGTGTGGTGTCATCTGTGAGTGACAGGAGAGGGTGATTCATGAGTCTAGGCAAGGCATATGGGTACAGAAGCAGTGATGGGGTGTATGGTAGGATCAGTGTATGTGAATGAATAATTTGGAATAGGGATCAGAACAGGGTTTCTGTTAGATTACAAGCTGTAGTGTTGTAGTCAGTTGGAAGGAGTGTACTGTAGTATGTTGGAAGTCACCTTACTACAGCTCTGTGTCTGAACCTAGCTACTCCACACTTGCCCTAGCTATGCCCTTCCCTGTGTCTTCTGGAACCCAGGCTGCTTCTCCAGTTCTGCATGGAAGGAAGGTTTAGATCAGGTATTAGGGGGAAGTTTTTTACAGAAAGAGTGGTGAGGTGCTGGAACAGGCTGCCCAGAGAAGTAGTGGATGCCCCATCCCTGGAAGTGTTCAAGGCCAGGTTGGATGGGGCCCTGGGCAACCTTGTGTAGATCCAGGCCTGGAGGTTGGTGGCCCTGCCTGTGGCAGGGGGGTTGGAGCTCTATGATCCTTGGGGTCCCTTCCAACCCAGATCATTCTATGATTCTATGTGACACTTCTAAGTGGAAACCTACTTTCCTTCTTATTCCAGGAGCAGTTATATGCAAAGGTACAAATGGTCCTACAAATCCCTCCCATCCAAAGCTTCTCTTCTGCCCCACTGTAGTTTCTTTTGCCTCCTGCCTATGGAGTTCTGCTCTGCAAGTGCACACAGACAAATAATCAAATGGATTCATGGAATTATTTCAGTTGGAAAAGACCCTTAAGATTGTTGAGTCCAGCCATAGACTTTACATTACCGAGTTCACCACTAAACAGTGCCCCTAAGCACCACATCTACACATCTTTTAATTCCCCAGCCAGCCTGTTCCAGGGCCTAACAACCCATTTAGAGGAGCCAGTAGCCAGTCTAAACCTTCCCTGGTGCAACTTGAGGCCCTTTCCTCTTGTCCTATCACTTGTTAACCTGGGAGAAGAGACCAACACACACCCACCTGGCTACAGCCTCCTTCCAGGTACTTGTAGAGGGTGATAAGGTCTCCCCTCAGCCTTATCTTCTCTAGTGCAAACAACCCCAGTCCCCCCAGCTGCTCCTCATAAGACTTGTGGCTCCAGACCCTTTACCAGCTTCGTTGCCCTTCTCTGGACACTCTCCAGCTCCTCAGTAACTTTCCTGTAGTGAGGGGCGCAAACCTGAACACAGTGTGCCAGGTGTGGTCCCACCAATGCTGAGTACAGAGGGATTCAAATGAGATGCTGTGGAACTGCTGGGTATAAAATAATAGCGCCTTTTCTTTCCAACATACAGTTTGCATCTTCTTCAAGTGGAACATATCCCATAATTTGAAATCTGCTGATCATGGATGATTTTTTTCATTCTTCTCCCCCTTTTCATGTAGTACTTACTGGAATGTGATAATTTTTTTTCCACATGGTGAATTACAGGTTTTTATAGATGTTTGTCTTACTAAATAGTAGAAAAAGTCTCAGATCTCTAAAGCCTGGTCCCTTTGATTTGCATTTTTCTGTGACCTTCCTAAAAATTTAATTCATCCATTGGATGAATGGACCCACTAGTAATGAGTTGAAACTTACTGACAGGATAGTCACTTTTCTTTATTATTGTTTTGCAGATCCCTTTAGAATTGTTCATGAAGACTAAAGAATCTGCAGAAAGTTTGAAAGCTGATGTCTGAGGGCATCCCCCTAAATGCAAATGTTTTTTTTAAATGCAGGGATTTTATTTTTGCACAGATCTTTGAATAAGTCTCAAGCTTTTATTTAACAGTTTTCCTTCTTAATATATGATTTTATACTTAGGTCTATGGCTATTAGCTAGCCAGAAGTATGATTTCTGTAAAAATTTCAAATTCTGAACGTGACAATACAAACAGGTTAGGTAGCAAGATCACCATAATAATAAATACTTTTTGTAGTTCTTAGAGGGTACATTTTAATGGAAAAATATTTTGCTATTTCTTTCTTGGGTAGATTTTTTATAGTGGATATAGAGATAGTTCTTCTAGTTAGTCAATGGTGGTCCCTAAAAATTGACTTTAGTCTCGTTGCTTGTCATACGTGGTTTTATCTTAAAAGACTGCAGGAGTTCATCATTACTGCCAGGTAACACCTTGAAGTTTTGGCACTATCCTCTACAAAGTAACTTATGTGGAGCTGACTTTCTGTTACCATGTCAGTGAAACATCAAATGTTGATACTATGTGTGAAACAACATTTGATATAATGGCTATTAAGTTACTTGAAAAAGATCTTGTGAAGATGGACTTTGTCTTTAGAAGCTCTGACCTCTAAAAATGTGTGTCATAGATAAGGGTAATAAATGCTCATGAATTGCTACAGGAAAAAACATTTAGGTTTGTGTACAATATCCTAGTCTTAACTCTAGCAATTATCTCCTAAATATAAGAAGTTGGTTTTAAAGTATTTTAAAAAAACCAGTTGTTTCATGTGCTGAACAATGGCTACTAAAGGAAAGAAGCAGACGTGCGCTTCTCATAACAGCTAAACATAAGAAGAGGGTATCAGAGATAATAATATAGTTCCAAGTCAGTAGAAATCGTTGTTATGTTTTGCTTGCTGAGCAGAGCTCTTCACAGAATGGTGATCTCATTCTCAGATTACAGTTATCTAAATAGATTTTCATTGCAAGACTTTATTCTGGTGATTTTATATCTTTGTTGGAAATGAGAGAACATAGATCTTCAGCCATGTTAAAAGCTTTGAGTACTTGGTATTTCACACCAGGAGTGGATCCATAGCCCTTTTAAATTTTGGAATTTCAGAAATTGTGCAGGTGAGTAGGACAAAGCAAACATGAAAGGAAGAAACTGAAATGGAGAGAGGAAATTATTTTCCTTTACAGAAGGAAGGGAAAGATGAAAATGTAATGAGCATAGGAGAAATAATAGGGTAAAAAAAGGGGGGGAGTCAGGTAAGTATACTTACATTTTGTATTTAGCTTTCAAACAGGTTATGCTTTATACTTCATGGGAAGAAGATTGAGGCTTCAGCTTTCTAACTGCTGTGCTGAGCTATGCTTTACTCTCTGCATTTTTGCTTTAGCTTGGTTACTTCTAAGGCAGGCTTTAAATTGACTTTCAGAGCCAAATTTTGTGATTTGTGAATCACAAAATACATTATCCTACTAGGAAACGATGACTTTCCCAAAGTTCTGTCTTCCTAAGTTAGGTCTTAAAAAACCCCCACTATTAGACATCAACAAATCAAAGCCATTTTTAAATATATATTTCCTTTGTTAAATCTAGTTGCTAGGAGTTGGCAGGGCACAGGCAGGCAGACAGATAACACTGAAAAGTGGCAAAAATTGTGTGCTAAACCTAATTGTAATAAACCTGAAACTTATAATCAAACCTGCTAATTAAACATTATTCAACAGGACGAGGCAATGTCAATTAATTCATAACCAAATGTAGCTGTAGAACAACGGATTACTTACATTGGCTTTCAGCACAGGTTAGACATCAGTGTGTGGATTTCATCCATGAGCTGTAATAAAATGAAATAAATCAGGAATTTGGTAAAAAAAAATTCAGTAATTTGTTCATTTATGTACTTAGTTACTGCATGATTCCCATGAGTGTATATGGTGTTATAGGAGTCTAAACGTTTAGGGAAATTATGTACTTTTTAAACTAAGCAATTAGCTAATATTTATATAGGAACTATAACTGATCTTCATGAATTACCACGCTGAAAACTTGTTTTTAAATACCAAGATAGAGACCTCACTTTTTCCTATATTCACTTGATGATATATATATATATAAAATGCCTTAACTGTCCACTCGAGCAACACTTTAGTGTAACTGAGCCCTGAGCTGATGTACAGCAGAGTAACCTCCCTACCAAAACTGTCCCTTTGCTGGCTGGGGACAGAAAGAGTGAAAATGGGTGGAGCAGGAAGAGGCCTTGCAGCACGAATTCACACATAATTTTGTAGTGGTAGCATCTACTTTTGGAAGGTAGGGTATTAATTTCTGTTGGGAGAGATAGATAGTTCTGCAGAAGAATTAAGCTATAAATTGCTGTGTGATAGGGTTCCCTTTCCTGCACAGTCTCTGCCTCCCTGGGCTGCAGTTTTTAAGGGCACCCAGTGAAGATATGAATACTGAAAAACTGACGTAGCTGCACTTTAAAAGGAAGATGAAATTAAATGCAGATACAAGTTTTAGAAGCTCTAAATAAGAGACTTCATGCTGTATTTTATAATTAGCCCTTCCTGTTATTTTGCATTGCTGTTGCACTATTTTATGATACATGACTCCAGAATTGTTTAGACCATCTAAATTCTTCCATTTAGTGGACCAATATTTAGATGTTAAAGATGTCTTTTTAATTGCATTGTAACTGACAGCTCTGTGTTGTGCTCATGTAGTAGGCAATATCAGGGTAACTGTACTCTGAAATAGTCATTAACAGGAGACCCATAGGACTCTAATGAGGTATGAAATGCACAGCCCCAGGATTATGTGTCTCAGCTTTGCAGACCATGAGCTGTCCCTTTGGTGTTTATTCCAGCCCCCAGATGAGTGCCTGGGAGGAAAGCTTCCTTTCCCATCCTCTTCCCTGGTTATTTATGCTTTCACACTTCAGTTCTGTAAGAGTAGAATCTTGGTTTTGTATCTTGGCTGGCAAGCTGGCGAAGGTGTTATGGAGAGGTTGTCCCCACAGAGCTGCTCCACACGGAAGCTTCCTGCACAGAGACTGGGCTGATTACCAACTTTGAAAACAGCCCTTCACCCATAACTTTTGTATTTCCTTATAGTTCATTTAAAATAACAAATATAATGTAAGGATCCATGACCATGGCATAGAATTTCAGCATTTTTGCAGTGCCATTTTACGTAACAATAAATTTGGTATTTCATGAATCGGGTCATAGTCTTAGGAATAGAGAATCCCAGGGATGTCAGTCTTTGATTTTTACTTAGAGCAGGTAAACTCAAGGCTCCAGTAGTACACAATTAGTCCTAATAGAAAAACAAACTTTATTTGGGTCAGACTTCATTTTTGTGCTCAGTATAATGAACACAAATAACTTTTATTAAAGGAAAAAAACCTATTACACAGCACAAACCTATTCCATGTTCTGTGCAAATGAAAGTCATTGGTGTTTTTTGTTCAAAATAAAGGAAGTTGCAAATATGCTGCTTCTCATGTTATTTCAATGCACGTGTTGTTACCCGTAAGCATTCAGTTTAAAGATAGGCTGCTAGGTTCACAGATACTTAGTGAACTTCACCAAATTAATTCCATTTGAAATACGTGATTCAAGAGTCTAAGCTTCAGACCTTAGGATGGGATGAATCGCCCTCTGGAGGTGCCCATTTCTTGTCTACTGACTCCACAGGAATCCTGCTTTGAACTGACTACCTCGAATTAAGAGTTGAGTGGGCTGTCACTTTCCAGAGAGGAATCACTGAGCATTTCAGACCACACCGGGGCTTTTCGGTAGACCTTTTTAAGAACGGCTGCTTTATTCCTCACCTTTTCTGTCCATGTTATTCTTGTACGGTTTCTAAAATGAATAAGCACAATTGTTACTGTTGCTATTTCCTGTTTATTTTGGGTTTTTTCCCCTGTCCTTTTCAATCTTGTTATCTTTCCCTGTTTTGGATGTGTTTGTTTTTCTTTTTCCTGACTCTTTTTAGCTACCATCTCCTCTGAAGCTTTTCACATGCTGCCTCTCTGACCATCCTACCTTCCATGTTAAGAGTTCTGTCCTAACTTCTGATGTGGAAGATTGCTGACCCTTTCCTTTGATGCCGATACCAGTATTTTCTGAGAGATAGTACTCTAGTGAAGACATAGAAAGAGAAGAATATGGCACTTGCGAAATTTGTATGGTTTTGACTAGCCAAGAAGCATTCTTCTGCTGCCTTCATATAAAATGTGCTGGTTCCCTAATGTACTTGTAATTTACAGATGTTTGTAGAAATGTAAAATCAAATGTGAAGAATATAAAATCCATATTAAAGATGTTTAAATTTGACAAAATATAGCATTAGTCTTTATTTTTAAAAAATTGAGTCCTACACGGCTCACAAAAAAGTGGGATAGATTTTTAAAGTTGTGTGCTGATAAATTCTGACTTATTACAAGGTGAAATAATTTTCTTCCTCCCTGTGGTAATATTTTCTTGATTTATACCTAATAAAGATCTCTCATCTCTTGAGTCCTCTGTCTTCTCTCTTTTTTCTGTTCTTTTTCTTAACCTAAGTTTCCTGTTCCTTTCTGCACTGGACTCGCCTAACTCTTTTGGTTCAATACCCATCCATTTTTCTCTCATGTATGCATCCACTTGCCTAAAATATTGCCTTAAACGTGATCATACATATTCAAGAGTATATTTACTTCTAAACACTGGATGGATCTGCTATTTTAGGACTTTCAGTAAACCAGAGAGAAACTTAGCAATTCAGTTACACCATTTTAGGATTTTTATGACACATGTGCCTTCCTAGGATCAAAGTACCTTGCCTCCTACATCCATGGAATAATAATTATGGACAGAGATAAACATTCCTGTAAAACAGAGACTTGTGGTACTTGTTCAGTATAGGGATGCCATCTTAAAAAGAGCATCTGAGTGAAAGCAAACATGCTGCGTTCATAAACTGGTATGGCTGAAGTTGTCAGATTTCATTTGCAGATAAATAGAAGTGCTAATGGAAAGAGTGCGTGTACTGGTAGTAACGTAAGTGGATAGAAAAAGGGACATCTAGAAGATGCACACTGATAGAATTTTAGCAAATCATGCTTTCTTATAGCAGAAGTATTAAATAAAAAATAATCTTTTCTGAGGGGTAGATACCTACATATTTTATTATCTATATTAAATTTTCTTCAGATAACCTCAGTGCTTTGGATTGCAAAAAAAGGAATGCCAAGCACATAATAAAACATAAACAGTGAGTTCAGAACTGTTTTGTTCAAATGTGTAAACTGCAAACCTGAAGCCTGTTCTGATACTTAAAGTAATTTGCAATAGCAGTAGTAGCAGCAGCTTACTAGTAAACGGTTGGAGGTGTGGCTGAGTATAATATGTGGTCCCTAAACGTTTTAAACTAGTGTAAGTATAAGCAGGACTTTGCATAATTTCCAGCCCATTAAAAAAGTGCTGCTTTTGCCACATTCTTTTACTGAGCACAAGGATGATGCTATAGACAAGGATTAGAAAGCAGAGGAACTTCAGGATCTCTGAAACAGTTAGACTGCTGATGAGTTTTTGTGTTATACAGGAGTAGCAGTAAGTTTTTTGTTAGCATACATCACCACTGCAACCAATTCTGTAAAAATAAACCATATGAAAGTTATCCATAGAAAAAAGAAAGAATATTAAAAACTCTGTAAAACCTGTTAGGATTTTCTGGGGTATATTCTCAAATGGTACAAATCAGCATGCATAAAGTTAAGTCACCACCGCTTGTTGAAGATTTGTCCTTTCCATCAACTGTATAATGCAGTACAGATCCTGAAATAGTCCCTTACTTAATACTTGTATTCATTTTACAGTAGAGTAGTTATGGAATAAGGTCTTACTCATCCTTAGAAATAATACAGTTCTAACAATGGCATATTATTGTTAGAAGGAAGTACATCAAACTGACTTGAATTAGCATAGTTTTAGAAAATTACTTCGGTTTTGAGAGTACTGTATTGATACCACTTGTTAAGTTGCAAAACTATTCCCTGTTTAACAGTAAAACTAAACTAAAATTTAATTGTAGTTTGAAGATAAAATTATTTTTACACTCCAGTTTCTGTATTTTTGATCTGCAGTTTTGGGGTGATAATATCTCAGTTAAAACAACTAATCTGTGAGGAAAGCATAGCTGGAAATACTAACAGAACAGGGAAGATTTCTTGTCAAATGACTAAGTGTAACCATGGGGAAACACTTGCAAGAGGAGAATAAAGTTGAGTGAACATCTGAGATGTGAAAACATACTTAATCTGTAAAGTCCTGTAGGAGATAATAATAATAATGAAAAATTAGGTCTTTCTGTTCCTAAACACAGCTTAGGATCTGGAGAGGTGCAGTACCACTACAAATACCATGAAATGTTCTTTGATCACATTACAGGCAAGTCTGGCTACGTCATAAGTAGACTATAACTATCTGTTGCTATATGAGGAAAATAAGGTGAGGAAAGCATAATTTATGAAGCAACTGCCCTGCTTGCAGATCCTGCAGTTCACATGGCTGGCAGACACAGAAATAATTTCACAAATGAAAATGGAAGATGCAAAATCCACAACGGTTGTGTTGAAGGTTTGTTTCATTGGACTTTCTCTAGGATTATGAGGATCTCTGCAATTACAAGAGTTATATATGTAGAGACATACATATTGTATGTATATTACACATGCATATATTGCTGTGTATATGAAAATAGATGTCTGAAAAGCTGTAAAAGAGGAATTTGAGTTACATGCAAGAACTGCTTCAAAATAGGCTGCAGGGGAATATTTTTGTATGTTACTTAAAACAACTGGAAGAAGTAATGAGAGTTCACCCAGTCCCAGATCTGATAGTGATCAGGAAGAAAAAAAGCGGGGGGGGGAACACTAGATCTAAAATGAAGACCTTATGAATAGACAGTATTTCTGGTTTCATAGAATCACAGAATGTTAGGAGTTGGAAGGGACCGTGAAAGATCATCTAGTACAACCTCCCTGCCAGAGCAGGATCACTCAGACTAAATCACACAGGAACGCATCCAGGTGGGTTTTGAATGTCTCCAGAGAAGGAGACTCGAGACCAGAGAAAGGGTAAACATACTGTGAAAATCACAGACAGAAATGGTTTGAAGAGTAATAACAGAAAGCTGGTTCAGCAGTAACATTGTAATGGAATAAGAGCAAGGCTCCACTTCAAAGAAATGTTTAGTGACGTATAAAGTGGAAGAAAAGAAAATGGAACTGGAAATGGGAACTTGAGGCTTGCTGTCATGCAAAGATTAAAAAAAAAAAAAAAAGAAAAGCTCAGACCATGTGATGCTACCTGAGAAAGCCTAATTATCCACTTCATTAGTATAGTTTTGCTAATGTAGTCTGAACATATGCGAAACTGAAAGAAACGCTACAAAGCAGATTTTTTCCAAATTTTTTTAACTTTTCTATTTGTTTCAAATAGAGTAATACTGGATAAAAGGAAATCTGAGACCACTGTCTGCAAATCAAATCATTTATTTGAAAAGGTAGCTGAAGAGACAGCAAACAAAAGTGGTAACTGAAAATATTGAAAGGTATCTGAAAATGTGAAGTGGACCAGATTCTGTACCCCCGTTCTGTCCACTGGAGGTAGCACAAGGTAACCAAGATCCATTCCACTCCCAGGCTGAAAATTTGCCTGCCATGGGGAAGTCACCGTCAACCTAACACTGTTCTAACCCTCTCCCACGCCAGCAGCTTTCGTCCTTCATGCACATTTGGTGATGGGAGTGTAAGAACACAATGCCTGCTCTCTACCAGTTTTCAGCTGCATTTAATATCTTAGATGACATGTGTACTAGAAAACAAAATGGGCCACAGCTCAGTCAAGAGTTGGCAACAAATTCTACCTTGCGTTCACGGGCTAACTCATCCGCTCTCCTGGAGCAGGGTGGCCTTACTCATCCTGCCTACAAAGAACAATCCCTATCCCGTGCTATACCCCAAGTCTTGCTGTGTCTCACCTGAGTGCTGGTTGGCCAAAAGTGTACCAAAGAGCATGCCAACAGTTAAAGACACGGATTATCACAAGGTAGAGCTCAAGCAGGTTCCTGGGCCCTACTTCGCTTGGTAACAGAGATGTAGCCTTATGAACTACATGCAGCTGGCAATAATGGCAACTCTAGTAGCCTGCTCAAAAATTAAATCACAATGGCATGGAAACCCATAATCTGTAGGTATCTTTCAAGCTACTGTTTCTTGAACAGAAATGTCAATTAACCTATAAATTTGGATACAATGTGTGACTTAATTAAGGAAAGAAAATGTAGAAAATCTGAAGAACTGTTAAATTAAGAAAACCAGAGGTGGATTATAGAAGGCAAAATAGTACATACCTGATGTGGAATGATTTTTTAAATGGAAACTGGAAAGCCAGCTAGATGAGTGAATATGCCTTTCAAAATAAGCAAGGCTACAATAAAGAAGTCAGTATATGACTGTTTGGGTAAACAGTTTTAGTTCATTATTAAAATGCAGTTTGAGTTCCACCTATGTGGACATCCTTGTAGGATAAGAGCCTGAAGTATAATGCATTTGTTTACAGTGTTTTATCCTGAGAGTTTTGAGGAGGGCCTGGTGCTGAAGTGGGCACACTTCAATATAAAGTAATGACCTCATCGTGCGCATGATGGGATAAGTGCTTTACTGAATATTTATACAAATTTCAAAAAGGGATATGCAAGAATATTTTGGGATTAACATAATCCCTGTATTACTTGGACAGTTTTCCAGTATGTGATGTAATTACTATTAGGTTCCAGGTCGTATTTTTACCTAGTGACTTTACCAAGTATTTTCATGATCTTTTACAGGTTCTAGAGAACTATATGCAGGATGCACAAAAGGGGGAAATAAAATTACATTCATAGACTGCTTTGTGACCTGGAATTAACTGCTTAAATCTGAAGACAGAAAATAAAAAGGGAAGGGAAAATGTGGCAAGTCAGACAATGTTTGAACATAATGCAGTAGCATTCTGTTGAATATTGTCTTTTAAGTTACTCCGAGGTAAAGAGGCGAAATAAACTGCTCAAATTAAAACTATATGCAAGTTCTGAAAGGGAGTCAGCTCCTCTGGTAAGCACTGAGGACATAAAGGACATAAATAGATTGGACAAAATGCTATATAGATCAAAGGAAAATGGCTAGAAGTTGAGGAGGAGGGTTGGGAGTAGGTGTTTGGAAACAATCTTAATAGCAAATTATTTTTAATGGAACACTGGGAAGCAAATAGACCATCATTAACAACTATTCAGCAATAAATTTGCCTATAGATTAAATATTTGGAGAAGCAGTCCTTCAGAAATGGATCTGACTGGATGTTCTGGCTTTACCGTGTTGCCCCGAACCGTATGTGCAACACAGCAGGGACCTATGTTGGGAAAAATCACTTCTGTGTTATGAACGCACGATGCTGTACCTGTGATTTGCTTTGGCTTCAGAAGAGTTATGTTCTTGCAAATAACAGAAATATGTTCTTGCAAATAATAGAAACTGCACTTAAAAAGTGAGCTAATATCAATGAAAAATATTAGAAAATAGAATTAATACACGCATCGAGAAAAACATAAAGCAAGCCTGTCACATATATTACATGCCTAGCTGAAAAAAGTGTTCAGCCCTATAATGACCTTGTAATTTTGAAGTGCAAATGCATTATATAAAATTATAATCCCCTAATGATAATACGATCCCCTCAAGCATAGTTCTAGAAAATGACATGGAAAAACCAAGCACATTATTTGAAGTTGTCCACTTCTTTCTAAATACATTGCATATTCTAAACCTAATGGCTGAACTCCCAAAACTGGTAGTTCCTGTTCTGAGGAAAAAGTAATTTTAAGACTTTAATGAAAAGAGATTCTGAAAAGGTTATGGCAGATAGTGCAGGTATGAGTGTCTGCTAAGAGAAATGTTCATAAACTGCTTCTCTCTTCATTGTGAATACATTTTATGCATTCTGCACCCATCACTCCTGCTTAAATAATCACTTGTTGGGGGGTTGCCTCTCTCTGTTGCCCGAGGAGGCGGGGGAACGTATTTTTTAGGATCTGCTGGAAGCTAAGTTGGGGTATGGCAAGAAGGAGATGACTACATAAGAATTTTGGCTGAAAGGTAGCGAAATTGTAGAAAGGCTTTTCTGGGGATGGGGAACGGGTGGCTTTGAGTTGGGAGTGTAATGCTGCTGGGAGCCCTTAAGCCTATTTACTCATTTAGTATATTGAGAGCACACCTAGGTATCATGGGATTTGGATGCTTTGCAGATGGATAGATTAACTAGATTACAAAGAACAACTACTAAATTTCAGGAATTCATTATGAAAGTACCCTATGAATAAACTATATGAATATTAAAAAGCAAAACCAAACCATAGAAACCACTTCTTAGAAGAACTTTCATATGTGACTGTGGTATAGTTGCATAGTCTGTGCAAGTGAAGTAGAGCAAAGAAGCAGAAAATCTAGGCTAGATGTCATAAACCACTGCCCAGTTTTTCACTCTTTTTTCCTTCTTTTCAAGGGAATAATTTCGAGATTCCTGGGATAAACTATCTCTGGTTAAAAAATATAAAGAGACTAGATTCTCTAAAGGCAGGCATCTGGAAATAGAAGTGAAGACAGCAGACAGCCACTGCAGCATTTGGAGCACTTATTTGATCTGTTACTATTTTACATCCTTTGTTTTACTTTTCTTCTTCCAGAATAGTTGTGCTTTATTCATACAAAACTCATTGAAAATGATGCAGAAAGTGACATACTTTTACCACAAACTAATAGTTGTGTAATCATCAAAAAGAGACCTCATAGTATACTTCAACTAGCAACATCCTTTCACCTCCATTTCAGCAGGCATTATCTATTTTGATATATAGATACAGACTTTGAGTCAAATCTTCCTTCTATTATGCCTGATTCTCAAAGAAAACTATATTTATGCCTACCTGTCCATTCATCTCTTTATCTGCCTATTTATTAAGAATATTATAATTCTTGCTTTAGCTGTTAAATGTAAAAATGAAAGTTACAGGATTACTAAGTGAAGGTATAAAAAATACCCTGTTTCATTCAGTTCTTTGAAGGAAAAAAAAAAAAAGAAAAAAGAAAAGCACGTTAATTATTCCACATTCAAAGAAAATGAAGTGTCATTACTGATTTCCAAAACTGTTACTGAAGAGATGGCCAGAGGTATTTTGTTTCTGTGGGGTATCACATAATTCCAAATACCGTTGATACTACCTAATTTTGCAGATGAAGCAAAACCAAAGAATGGTCATGCAAAACAGCCAGAATAAAAGTCAGTGAATAAAATTGTTGTATATCTCTGTTAAAGTAAGGTCTGGCAAATTGAAATTATTTGATTTCCAGGTGAAGGTGAATTCATAGGTGAGCGCGTGAGTGAAAAGGTTTTTGGAAAACAAATTTTATAAGACACATGTCAAAATAGTTGTATTTGTTCAGTCTAGAGAAGAGAAGACTGGGGAAAATAATCTGACATCTGAAGATTATTGAGAAGATGGTGGTCATCTATTGTCTTTTACACCCGTTTGTGGAAGGACAAAAAAACCCATGTTAATTTACAGTGAAGAAGAACAGGCTACATATTCGAAAAATCCTTCAAGTACAAGGACAGTCAAAGAATGGAACCAGGCTATCTGGTGATGCTGGAGCATCTTCCTCAGCAGCACTTTAGAACAGATTAGTTGAAAAGATTCTGTCATCACAATGCTCTTGCATACATCTTCTTTCATAATTGTTGGCTCCATTCAATAAATGAACTACAGTGTTAACAAGTAATTTGAAAAATAAATTCAGAATGTGGAGATGAAATCAAATAGTCTGAACACATGATAAATCATCAAAAATGCAGGTATCTTTTTCTGTCAGTGGATGTATTCTTTTATTTTGTATGCCTTTCTGTATTTTAATTTTCATTTGTTTTAATTTTAAAGCTCATATGCATATAATTTCTGTTTACAGATCGTCGATAAGGATAAAGCATTTAACCTGTTCACACAAGCAGTACTATTACTCTGCTTACAGTACTTGATCCCCCAGGCAGGAAGCTGGTTTCAGCATTGTCAATACCCTTTTTCCTTGGCTTCTAATTCTATCTAGCACATGCTCTTCAGGTATGTATAGCCTTGTAGATAGGGGGAAACACTCTGCATTCAAAACACCTGTAGTTTATTTTAAGTCACGTATAGATAAGGAGTTTATTACTTGACAACATATTTGAAAAAGCCTGATTCCTAAACAAAACCAGAACTTTGATGATGAATTTTACTATCTGTGGTTAACAGCCTATTTTTACTATGATAAGTAAAGCCTGTTAGTAATAAAATTGAAACCTAGTATCTATGCTGTGATAATGGAACCCTAAAGTGAAATTAGTTAGTGATATTAAAAAGTACCACTTGTATTTCTGCTCCAAACCTCAAGATACTTTACTTTCCTGTACTCAAAAACAACGTTAAAGAATATGTACGGTTCGTGTTACCAACATTCATGGCCTTGATTATAATGTGAATCGTTTGTGTATATGCTTTTGTTAGAGCATAAAATATGTAACATAAGAGAGCAAGGATATTGAAGGAATGGAGATTGTTTGCCTCTTCAGAATACTAAGAGGATTCAGTCTATTCAGAACACTGGCTAGCGTGTCTGTTCTTCCTAAGAGATTCAATTTGAAGGATGATGAGAAAACCGTGTATTACTCTGATAATCTGTTAGCTACTTAAGGACTTATGTGTTCATATCAAACAATAATTAAAATCTTCAAATTAAAGTGTTTATCTTCCAGTGGGTTTTCTTGCATTGGGTCTGTGAGAGGAAAGGCTGTTAACATTTGCAAATGGACATTTTATTGTACCTTCTTCCCTCAACTTCTGTTAGAAATGTTTCAATTATTAGAAGCAGCTGTATTAAAAATGTGAATACTGTACAGAGGATCGAGTGGCTTTTCAGTTAACCTCCCAGAGAGGAAGATCTAAGGAAGAGAAGTAGCACCCCTTCACATTTGTAGCTCGCTCCATCTTGTTATTGTGACATAGAACCAAAGGTTCGCAGTATAACTTTTCTGTTTAAGACTGCACTTGAATCCTCTAGATTTATCTGGCTTTGTTTTATGTAATTGGTTGGGTTTGGTTTTGTTTTTTCTTTTAAAGCAGGAGATACCTATTTATGCTATTTGAGAATTAACTTAGAAAGAGGCCACCAAAGCCTTAAGACTTTTATAATACAAGCCAGTCTGGAGAAAGATTGTTGTCAGCTTGAATGGAATTATTCGAGAATATGAGTCATATACCACTGCACCTTTATATTAATTAATACAGTTTATACAGAAGAACAGGATAGGCCAGAGAAGCTTTTGGAGGAACATGTCTAGCAAATAAATTCAGAATGTTTAACCCACACTTTCTTACGAGGATAGGAAAGCTTAATTCCTGGATAGAAGTGAAATACTGCTTTAAAACGGCCTCTGAAACCTGGGTGACCTGACTTCTCATGAAAGTCAAAGAAGTAGTTTATGATCCAAGATGTTTCATGAAGAGACAGTAATGGTTCTAAATTGTAAGATACCCTAATGATTTGAACAAACTGATAAACATGATAAAACCACTCAGGCTCCTTCTCTTTACAGTCAAAATCTAAGGTTGTCTGGTTTTACTTGTCAGAACTTGCTTTTCAGTTTGTAAATAAATGTAATAATTTTTGTAATTCATCACGCACATTTATATTTATAGTTTGGAGTTATAAAATGCAAACTGTATTTTCAGTTTATCCATTTCATATTTTATTGAACAGTTTAAAAATATTTTTTGCTGACTAAAGACAATATTTACTTAACCAGATGGGATTTATTATGATGAGAAATTTAGTTTTCCTGCATATCTTCAGAGGCCCAGTGCAGCTACCACAGAAATCAGCCCCCAACAAGGTGCCTTTGTCTATTATGGATAGTGTGATAGTCATAAAAATACTGAGCTAATAACATAGAAGGATCTAAACCCCATTTTCAAAGGTGTCAATAAATTTATCATTAATTTTGAAAATACTCCTTACATATTAAATAAAATCTTTTAGAAATGGGAAGAATAATTAATGGGTGGTTAGGAAGAAAAAAAATGCAGTTTGATTAAGTGAGGTAAACAACCATACACAGGAAAACTGGAATGATGTAATACTTATTTAAGTTGGCAGGAGAATGTATAACTGCAGGTCGAATTGGGAAAACATGGTGTGCAGTTATTCTGAGTTACTCTGTTTTAGCAGATTTAATAATGTTTTAAAGTGGTGGTAATCCCCTTATTTAACATAACTGCAATTGGACTGGACACAGTAGTAGAAACGGTACTTCAAAAGGACAGTCCTGTGGTTGGATAGAGGTAGGAATGTGTAAGTGTTAGCATTTGAGAGTGTGGAAGTCTTTTAGCCAATTTTGAGAAATAAATAAGAAAATGTCAGAATTAAGAAAGTGTTTTCTCTGGAGTACTAGAAAGTGTATTTGCATGTAGTTTGGGGCTCTCCAGACTAATATCATGATGTGCAGTAACAGTATAAAGAGATGGCTGCTGTCTTAATGCATTTTGTGTGTGCATTCATTTGTATAGCCCAAATTTCCATATAAGTTGGCCAAAGCACAGAGAATTATTTTAATGTCCCAATTTTTATAAAGAGCATGAATAACTCATCTGGGATGTTTTTGGCTGCTGCTTTGAGTGGATGTGGAGATGGATTTCATTGCTAGCGTGTATTTGCTCCATGAGTACAAGGACAGATTATTTGGACAAGCAGAGTCCGTTAGATGGTATCAGCAGACTACTGCTTGAAGCACCCTCATGTAAACTGTCCTCAGGGCATTAAATTGTGACATAAATGCAAAGATTCATTATTTCCATCATACCACAAAGATGGAAATATTGCAGTATCTATGTTCTGTGTGATTCATTTAATTTTGTATCATAGAATTGTGGAATGCATTAGGCTGGAAGGGACTTTTAAAGGTCATCCAGTCCAACCACCCCTGCTGTAAGAAGGGACATCTTCACTCGATCAGGTCGCTCAGAGCCCTCACCTTGAATATCTCTAGGGATGGGGCCTCCACTACCCGTCTGGGCAATATGTAATAATGTAATGAATTTCATGCAGTAAATAAAGTCTCCTTATGACCACTAGCAAAATACAGTTCGAGTTAACATACATGGATAAAGGAGCCATAAGCTACTGGGGGTTTAAGATTTTCCCTAATGTGATTCTTCAAAGATCAAGATGTTCCATAGTGACATTTCCTTTTTCCAAGAGGAAGCATACTGCAGGGGAGGAAGAAGACTTTCCTTGAACAGACATCAATTTATTTCTAAATTCCACAAGTAAACCTATAGTTATGATTTAAGACTCTTATTCAGTGTCCTTAAAGCTGTGATTCCCGAGGTTTTGGGATGTACTCATTACAAGGGTCTTGGCAGGGAAGTCTGATGGAGGCAAGAGGACCATGATTCCCAGCACAAGTTGCTGCCCATGCATGTAGCGAGGGCTAAAAGATTCATCACAATATGGCGTGTCTTTGATTCATGTATTTTAAAGTCTGGGTCCTGAAAAGCCCTATTTTATTACTTGCATGCTCCCTGCAGGGACCCTGATAGTGACTGCCTTTGTGTTGAGTGCCCTATGTATTTATAGCCCCAATAGTAGCGATTGTTTTTGTATTTTCAGTGCTGTGTTGTACATAGTGCCGAGTGACTTGCTGGTCTCGTGGCTCTTCTCTCTCTCATTCTCTAACAAGCTATCTGGCTTATTAGAAACAGTAAACACCAGAAATAGATTCCCTTCTATGATGGATTGCCGAAGCAAATGCACCATTACGAATCAGTGACAGAGCCTTCTGTATCTACAACTTTGCAGAAAGGGTGAGGGGGCTAGCAGTTCAGTGTCAACTATCAGTGCCTCAGCACTTTCATTTGCTATTTCAAATTTAGACTGGAGTAGTATCTGTAATCTCCTAACCAATCACTAATCCTCAGGGATTTTGAACTGCCAGCCTGCAAGATGTCTATTTTTACATAGGGGTCCACGCAGCAGAGAAAAGACATTGGATGCCTCATAGGAACCCTGAACTACATCTCAGAGTGCCACCCTTCATTCAGGCTTTCTCCTGAACCAAGTAGGAATTTTCTGTTGGGTTTGTGTTTCCCCTGCCTCCTCCCAGGAAAAGTAGCCGTCATCGCAGCCTGTCTCAGAAGATGAAGGACTGTAGGGCAGTACCACAACAGATGATCGATTCAGGTCACGCGGGTCTAAAACTATATGAACAATGGTTCTCAGACTTAAAAAACCAGCAACATTGATTTGAAACACTTGGTTATGGTTTTGCTGTTATACATCATACTATCAAGAGCTTTTTACTTCCCAGAGGAGAGATCCTAGACATTAACAGGTCAATTAAATCAGCTTCTAGGTCATCTTTTAACATCTCAGCATTTATAGTGTCCCACAAAACATTCTGTACTTTATCTACATATTACACAAAGCTGACTGAAACCACAGTCTTGCAACTACCTGGTACATTAAACACTTGAGCAAATGATCCTCAGTACGGTGTTGTCTTTGTACCTTAGTGGACGTAGGGTCTTGGTGACAGACAGGTCTATTCAGAAATAGGGATTTGCTCACACTCAGAATCTCTGTGGTGCTTAGGGGGTGCTTTGTCTCCATATAAATATCCCAAAGTTGGGACCCTCTGCCTTGAACACAAAGTAACATTTCAGTTTATTTTTTCAGGCACTTCCCAAGCAAGTGCTGATAGTCAATGTGATAATTAATTATATGTTTTGTCAACAAGCCCGTGAAGGGCAAGACCATCTTCAGGGAACTTTTATATGACCTACGGCTCTGAGTGAAGCCAGTCAAACCCAGGTAACATTTGGGGTTAGGGTTGGTAACCTCAGAGACTCTGAGCTTTCCTGACCTTCAGCATATCTAACCACCATGGCAGGGAGTCAACAGCAATGACCTGTCTTCTGGAGTTACCTTTTTCAAACTGGGACTTGGTCACAACAGACACAAATAGATGTCCCTTTCTAACTAGAGGACTGCTGAGAGCTCCTGAAAAAAAGTGTTTTGTTTGCTTGTTTAATAACATGGGGTTTGTAAGCTTTTTCTTTTTTTTTTTTTTAAAGTTTCTTTGTGTCTTGTGAAACTTTCAGTACAGTCTCTTTACCTGCTTAACCAAACATACTCTTCTGAAATAATAATTGCAACCTGCAGCCAAACCCTGTATGATTGTAGCTGATAGACTGGGTGTTGCCTAGGTGAAATCTGCTGACAGAAACTATATTGCAACAGTACAGGTCATTTTGTGTCAAATGGAGCCACTTTGACTAGCCTTACTCACAAACCTAAATGAAAAGACTTTCTGTTTGAGTATCCTAGCATCATCAGTCTCCCTTAACCTCTGCTTCAGTAGTACAGGACTGTTTAATAGCTGTGACGCTAACTGGAGTTCACGATTTTCTGCAATAGCTGCTGATCTTTTACTGTGCAGGGATACAATGGACCTTACCTTGTAGTAAGATTTCTGAAAGGCCTTTGTTTATATTTTTACCTAAGCATGGAGGCCTGTCTTACCTATCCATAGAAATTTTTTACTTGTAGAAATTAGGCTTTCCTGCCTGCTTGAGAGAGATTCTCGTGCCTTCTGAAAGACATAGCAGGGAAAAGGGGAGTATACTGCATGGGTTATGAATCTCCCACTGAATTAATAGGAAATTCTCACAAGCTGCTGCTGTTTTAAGTGTGATGTTAACTGCGCCTGCTTAAGGTCTACTGCCAAACTCTAGGAACAATACCCTCATCTTTTAGAGGAAGCTTGAACTACATTATCTTCAGTTTTCTCCTTCACTTTTCAGATAAAGTTTACAATGATTCCTTAAGCTTTAGTTCTTATCAAGTAATTTTCTTAGAATAGGTCTGATTTCTGTGGATTGGCAAATTTTCTTCTCTTCATTTCCACTCCCTACTATTCTTTTAGATTCTGCTTACAGAAAGACCAGCAGGGTTTTAAGAGCACAATATGCATGACTGCATCTTTTCCTCTAATGCATCTTCCCTAACAGTGGGAAAGAATGGCTCTCTCAGAATGTGCTCATCTAAGCTTCCAGTTCCCCAGGATCTTGGAAGGACTTCTGTGCAATAGCAGCTTCAGCATCTGCCACAGATAGCAGGCAAACTGGTGGTTGATTGGCAGAGCTACGAAGAAATAGATTTCCAGCACCAAGAGCAAAGGACTCTTCTTCAGAGACTTTAATTACAGCACCCCTCTAATGCTTCTTCAAAACAGCAATGAATGTTTTAAAATCATATGTGAAAAGGATGGACAGCCATCAACTTTTCACCTTCTCGAGCAATAAAAAGTATGAGTGTGCTCATTGTTTTGAAGGCAACTTCAAAGCAAGTAATACAGTAAATTATGTTGGTTTATACATCCATGGGTAATATACTCATGACATTCTTTGCGTAGACAGTATGAATGAAAGAAATTCACATGGATCTAAGGAGAGACTGCACAAGACCTTGGAAGAGAGATCTAGTAAAGGTCACTGACTAGACAAACCACATCAGGCTCGGGAAGCTTCCTGAGCTAAAAGCAAGTTGGATGCCGGAAGCCGTGGGCAGTATCAAATGTGTTTGTCCTCGTCCTGCTGTTCTCTGGAAGAGTACTTGGGAAAGGATTGGCTTATGTCTGGGCCAAGAGTATGCCTGGCCTGAACCAGTCTGACCTCTCGTATTCTTATAATACAGGTTATTTAGGAATCTTGGCCTACTCACAGTCTCTGCAAAAATGAAACAAAGACTTTCAGGACTTTCCCCTCTTTCAGTTTGACCAACTAGAACCAACCTCAGTCAGTCGTCTTCCCTTTTACTGCACTGTCAGGTTTGCTAACTGCATAGTCTGTGGTATTTAAAAGATTTTATGGCAAATGTAAATGAAATGCCTCTACTTCATCTCCTTTTCCTCACTCAATAATTCCCTTACCTAAACCAAACTTTCTTCATCTTTATACCTTTAGAAATTTTTTGCTACCATTGTAATTTTGCATAGTGACTTCTTGTTCTTTATGCTGGCCTTCAGAACCTCTCTACTGCAAAGAGGAAATCTCACCAAAGAGAAGAGTAAGAAAAAAAATAATAGACAATCCATGGGCTAATGTTGTTTCTACCACAGTAAGTTGTGATGAGCAATTTTATTCTAATCCTTGCTAAGTGAACAAATTGTATCCTCAGATCTGTACTGCCAAATCCGTAATTCATGTTCCACAATTCAGCAAGCCAGGATCACAACCTTTGGCTTTCTCAGAAATAACTTTCCTTCTCTTCCTTTCAACTTGGGGAGCTGTCCTGATAGTAGGTTTATCCTCCTAAGTAAGTCACTTAGCAAAGACAGGGAAATTCAATGGGAAGTCTCTATATTTAGCAGAGATTAAGGTGGTCGATGCTTATGTTCAGTTCTCTGGTTAGCTTAAAGTCCTTCCAATGTTCAGTGGTGAACACAGCTAGAGCTGGAGGAGGAGGGGAATAGGAAGGGATGGAGCAACAAGGGAGGATCCTTTCACCCTCTACCTCCTGGTCCTGCATCTGAACAGCCAGTGCTAAACAGGGGAAAAAAAAAAGGGGGAAAAAAAGCCTCTCCTGTTTGGCTTTTTACTTTTAACACCTCAGGTGTTGAGCAAATGAAGGCAAACCTCTGTGCCAGGGCTCTGTCTCTTTAACTTTGTATGTACACCAGCAGGCACAGCAGGAGCCCATTCTGTTTTGATAGAGCATAAATGGCTGATAAATCAGAAAGGAAGGAATTCACATTTTCTATTACTTGTGTGGCCTCCTGGAGCGATTAATATATGTTTAATGAGTTCTGTATGTACGCTTTATTTAAATTAAATGTTTCTTTTTTAACAAGACCACTTAAAATTAAGTATGGAAGTAGGGCAGCCCATATTAAGGTTAAATTTACTATAGTATTTTAAAATAACACAATAAAAATTCTATGCAACACATTTTTTAATGCCAAAGTTTTAGAGAAAGTGAAAGCTCAGAAGGGCTGGAAGTCGCTGGCGGAACACTTGGAGCTACAACCTACAGAATGCTGAACCTGCTTCCGATAGCTTTTTTCCTTTTAATATACTCATCCACTTGCTATTAATGACTGGTGCATTCAAAATTGAAAAATCCACTGGGGAATGAAAAATTTTTTTGGTCAGGTCCATGTAAGGGGATGAGATGTACTAATTCTATGCCTTGAAGGTCACGCTGACCAGAAGCAATCACTTAAGTTTACCGACTAACAGTGATTAGTCCTTGTTGAATAAAGTGGTTTTCAGTGCAAAATGTTCTGATAATCTTTCTCCTTGCATGTTATGTACATCTATCGTTGTTTCATTTAACTGATTAAAATTTAAGTGCTCTTTTGCTACATTTTAATTGAATTCCGTCCGCACACCGTTTATAAATTATAATTGGAAGATTGAATCATGTAGTAAAGAAAAGCCATTCAATTTTCTATCATGAAATGTAAAAATTAAGGATCAGGGGTTAGCTACATAGATGATTCAATAAAAAAATGTACAGACGTGGAGTAACAATCTGGATAGCAAAAAGAAGAATATTTTTAATAAAATA
>VZTU01023541.1:636-15477 GCA_013400835.1 Zapornia atra
TTATAATCTTGTTTTCCTAAATTCAAAAGGTCCTAAAAGAAAGTCACCATTTTTGGCAGTAAAATATCATACAAAGGAATAATAAATATCCCACAGTGAAAGTTATACCCAGACTTGTAACCGTGCAACTGCTCTCTAAGCAACAGAAATACAGACTCACACTAGAGCAAAATTTGATAGCAAAATATCCATTACCATCTTTAATAGTAAAAAAGATTAATTATGATGCCTTACATCCTACAATATTACATTCAAAATACTAATTTGAAACATTATCATATCAATGTAAAATTTAAAAAACATAACCATACAAGTGTTATAATTACCGTATTTAAATTGCAGAGTTCTCTCTCAAAGAAAATAAACCACCTGTTCCATGAAGAAAATTATTCATATATGATTTTTTTTAAAAATCTATTTACTTTTGGAATTTACTTTTGAAGTATTTCCCATCTTGGAGATTCTTCAAGGTCTTAAAGAGAAGATTTGTCTTAGCAGAAAGCTATGATGTAGGGATTTAAAATTTTCTCCAGAATACTTTTGCTTTTTAAAAATCTAGATCCAAGCAGTGCTGTATTAAGTTTAATGAAGGCTGACTGTAGGTAGATCATGGACCAGCAATTTGTTCCTTAAGTCTGTATTTTTCCTCTATTTCAAAGGCTAAGCGTGCCATCAAGAATTTCTAAGGCGGCATCTCCTTCTTCCAGGAATCTCACATCCAGTGGATGTGATGAATCAGGAGCAACTACCTCTGCCAAGTGCCACTCTCACCTTTCCACAGGTTCCCAGACATAGCCCTCACCTGGACTATCAATACAAACAAACAAAAAACCAAACCCCTGAACTAACTACAAACACAAAACATCCTATATCAGGCTTTGTGTCACAGCTTATGTGAAACTGAAAACAAATATTCCTTCTCCTTCCCCAAAATCTTGATACTCTATTTATTTCCTTAGCTACACTTTAGTGAAAAATTAATGTAGGGTAGCTTTTCATAAGTGTCCACTGTCTCAGGTTTCCTGCTGTCAGCTTTAATCTCTCAGTTTCTTCACTAATAGGAAACAGTATGGAAACAAATTTAAGTGGAAGTCAGGTCAAATCTATCCAGCTTTAAAACCTACAGATGAAGAAACTTGTCTTCACACACAGAAGTTCCCAAATTTTAATATTAAAAATACAGATGTTTTTAAAATTCACTACTACCTTTCCACCTATCCTTGAGATTCATACATGCTAGCTAATATAATGGCCCGATACCTCATTAATCATTTGTGTTTCTACACACAGCATAAATTTTTTGGTTTGGTTCTAACATATTCATCTGGACTCTCTTTATACCTGAATACGTTTCCCTTGTTAATTAGTAACTCTTTCTCATGATCATGAACCATCATTTGCTTTTGCTTTACTTTCATCTTGCAGATTCTTCCTTTAGCTGTCTTGTTATTATTCCCACGTTTTACAGTTGAGGCCTCCATTTAATAGATACATGTTTGGTAAAGATTACTTTCTGCCAGACCACTTGTGGTCCAGAGTTTAGACTTACACAAAAATATGATACCATGCTTTTCCTCTTTCCAAGTCAGTGGGGAAGATACTGGGTATACTGAGCAGATGAGGAAAAGGCAGAGAAGTGGAGACAAGAATGATAAATAGATCATAAAAACGAAAAATGTTTGAAGGACAGAAGATACAGAGGGAAACTGGATGAGAAAGAGGAGAAAATAAGAAAAAGAGGAAAAAAGAAACAAGTAATGGGACTTGCTTACTGGTAAGTTCATAATGAAATGGAAAGCCCAGAAAATAAAGAATGGACAGTACAGTATGATAAAAATGAAACTCAGATCAGAAAAGTCGCAAAAAGAGATGCAAAGACCTGGCTTGAAGCATGTGGATCTAAGTCATCTGGGGGTGATCAAACAGAAGAGGCCATCTCTATAGGAACGAGGCAAAAAGTTCCAGAAAATGCCTGCATGACAAACAGCCCAGCAGATGACACACATCCCTGAAGGCAGCCTTGGGTGTTTTAGTGCTAAGAGCAAAGATGGCAAAAAAGAGAATTTCAGGAGGATGGAAGGAAGTGGAGTAGAGTAGCGTTGAGTTAAAGAACTACATGGGATTTGGGAGAGAATGATTAGGAAGCGTAAAAGGTTGTCAGCTCCAGTATGGTCCTAGCACATGTCTGCTTTTAGTTGCCAAGCCACTGGTCTAATTACACTCACCTAGTGAAAATTCTGTAACACCATCTAACCTTCTGACCAAAGCAGGATTTACACCTTTGCTTCTGGATATTCCTACAGACTCTGCATTTCCACCCGTTATGTAAAGAACCTGAATCTATGATAAAGGTAAATGGACTATATAACCCCTTCATAATAATTCATATCAAATCCATGTAAAAGGATGTGCAGGTCTCATCCTCTTTGCCTTTTTATTCATGCTAAATCTGTACTTTAATCATAGTATGACGGAAAATACCTACATTTTAGTTACATTATGACATCTGCATGTTCGGTCACATGCTGGCAAGATATAAAGTACCTCCTATCCCTCTGAAGTAACACCATGGGAAACAAAACACTAGAACAATTCATACAGACCATGTGTGCTCTCTGCTTCACTTTTGAGGTTGCCTGTACAAAGGGAGCAGAGTTTGGGTACTATGAATTCTTCTGGTGGAGCAACCCAACTGTACACTAGAAACTTCCTTTATTTTGTCAAAATGTGTGTGCAGACCATTATTTGAAAAACTTTTCTAGAAGCCCCTAACACAAATCCACATGGGGAATAACACCACATTACTACTATCAGTTATTTTAGCAGCTTGTGGTACAGAGATAAGTAAAGGAGAGTCACTGGTAAGCTGCAGTGCTGCAATTTGAAATCAGTTGCTGTATGATGCAAGATTACATTCACACTCTCCATTTTTTACAGAATGCTTTTGCCCAGCTAAGCTGGAAGGTTAAATATCCCTAGCAGAGAAAACATCAAGATTACCTTTCCCTAAACAAATCCAGGCAAGCTGTGATTACAAAGAACTGAAATCAATGATCTCAAATGGTGACTTTTTACACCAGTGCACTGACTGTAGCTGGCTACCCACAGAAATAGTATCTGACCATGCACCTGAAGATTGTATCATGAGGAACAAGCAAAGCAACATAAATTAAGTTTGTATAGGAAAGACATAGGTTGGATGATGCTTTATGTTGCAAAAGCCTATTTTTTGTCTTCTGGAATACTTGTAAGAGGAAAAAACAGAGAGGTGATGTTTTAGGTTTTGGCTTGTTTTGTGGGGTGTTTTTTAATAATAGTGAGGAAAACCTCTAAAACAAAGATAGTTATCTAACAGGTCAATATTAAAATACAAGTATTCTATATTATGAATAATGTTATATAATGATAGTATAGATATTTTTAAAGAAAAACATTTCAGAAAATGAAATTGGGGACAAATGCTTAGTTTCAGTTCCACTAAAAGTAGAAAACATTGTACTGAGATAACATTCCACCTTTATGGTCTTAAGAGAAACCAAATGTAATATTCCTATGAGTCAGGGATAGTAGTTAAAGTGCACTGTATTTTCCAGACTATGAAGGCAGAATTATTCACAGATAATGGTACTGTACTACACAGGCAACTAAGGCTAATTGCAGTTTGCTGCTTTTGTGCAAAATACTGAAAACCCTGCATTCTTAAACCTCTTTTCTACTGACACTGAAATCATACAAATCAGATGGGGAAGAAAAATTATTTGGGTGTGACAGACTGAGATAGAAGTAAGTTTTCTGATATTTTTGATGCTTTCTCTCTTCTGAATGCTTCACTTTGTATACATTGTTAAATAAACGTGAAAAATGCATTTCTGTAAATAAGCACAAGGTAAAACACTAAACAAACTAGAACTGTCCTCACTAAGCCTACTGCAAGTCTGAGTTCTAAAACTGTAACAGAAATAGAAATATTTCTACTTAAAAACTTATTTTCTAACAATAATTGCCTCTTTCAAACAGGAACCACAAACTCAAGTACAACACTAATTCCACAGAATCATACCTGCTGGTCATTAAAGACAAAAATCCCTACAGCTTTTATTTAAGAACGGCTTCAAGAGGAAGTCATGTATGGATTCAATATTGTTTCAAGTAAAAAGGGTGGGGTTTTTTTTGGTTCTTTGTTTCTTTGAAGAACCCTTGAAACAAACAAAAACTCCAGGTCCCGAAAGTACAAAAATAAATATTTATCTGAAGCTATAGAACAAAGTTGCACTTATATTTAATTAAAAATATTGCCTTTTAATACAACATTCTTCTGTGTATTTAGGTCTATGCTCAGCAATGAACAAAGAATAGCAATACTGACAAGCTGATTCCAAGACAACAGTGCCTTAGGCAGATGTTAAATAGATTTATATGCTACTCAGCTCATTTTGGCTAGGATAATTTCCTTCAGAGTATCTAGGATAGAGCCATGTTTTGGATTTGTGCTGAAAACAGTGTTGATAACACAGGGATGTTTTTGTTACTGCTGAGCAGTGCTTCCCCAGAGCCAAGGCCTTTTCTGCTTCTCACATCACCCCACCACCCAGTAGGAGTTGGGAGGGGATGCAGGGGGACAGCTGACCTCAATTGCCCAAAGCGATATCCCGTATCATGATGTCACATTCAGCATAGAAAGCTGGGGTAAGAAGAAGAGGGGACACACACATGCTCAGAGCATGATGGTGCTTGTCTTCTCAAGGAACTGTTAGACCTGATGGTGCCCTGCTTTCCTGGGAATGGTTGAACACCTGTCTGCTGACCAGAAAGCAGTGAATTAATTCCTTGCTCTGCTGTACCTATTAAACTGCTTCTACCTGAACTCATTTCTGACTTGTACCCTTTCAATTCTCTCCCTCACCCTGCCAGGCAGCGAGCGAATGGCTACGTGCTGCTTAGCTGCCCGCTGGGGTTAAAGTGCAGTATCACCTACCACAGTAAAACTAATTACTAAATCGCTTGTGTGTCAGAAAAAAATCAAAACTTGCACAAATACAGGCACCCTGACATAGTATTGTCTCAATACACAGCAGTTTTGACTAAAATGAATCAATTTCCTGGAGAGGTTTCTGTTGTTCCAAGTAGAGTAAGATTTAAGGAAAACAATTTTCCTTTTCTGTCAGGGCACTAAAGGCTAAACCTTGGTTAATTACACACCAAATTTGTATCTCAGTAACAATCATCTGAAGGTTTTTACATCACAGGCTGATAAAGAGAAGTACTGAAATCCAGCACAAGCCCAGTTATTGTCACCTTTTTAGGAGTAATGTCTGTATTTTTAAAGCTTATCAGTTAAATATAGTTTGTCTTAAAAAGGCTATTTTCACCCTGTCACAGCCTTCTGAAAAAAGAACTATCTTTAAGCAGTAAGTTGAAATCATTGACTACTCCTAAAATCTATTACTTCAAATACCATTCTGAAAAAGTCCCAGGAACAGTTTTCAAGATTAGGTCAAATGGTAATCCTTGGTTCATTACATTAATTGTACACAGCTCAAGCATTTCTGAAATCTATTAAGGCATAAATTAATGCTTCCAAGACCAAAAAAAAAAAAAAAGGATGTTTCATAGAAAAGGAAAAACAAGCTAACCATGTTCTGAACATTGTAACATATAAAACTTCATTAATTAATACAGGAAACAATAAGGTGCAACTAATTCTACATTCACCTCTCACTACTCCAATCAAACCCTAAACTATCTCGAAAAACAACACATTTTTCTTCACATGGTACATCATTTCCTTCACTTCTCACCAGATCAATAGAGACAGTGAAAAGCTGAGAAGCAACCATCAACAATTGCATTCAGAGCCTATGATTTAGCACAGAAGGTATGATGAATACAGCTGGCTTTATTTCTCAAAGCGTCACCCACAGACGCAGAAACATGCAATTGATTTTGAGCCCTCTTCAACTGCTCATCACAGCCATTAAGGTAGAAGCAGAAAATAAGCAGCTGAGTGAAGTAGCTCTCCCACTGTCACAGGAAAGGAGGAAAATTGGTCACCTGAATTTGCAACATACTTATTACACTGAAAAGAAATACAATCGATATTAAGAAACTCTTTTAAAAATAAATTTATTATCCCAAATGAAAAATTTTTTCCACTGTTTTTAAAGATTTAGTTTGTCACTAACATAAAATAATTTTCTGGAGAAAAGCAACACAAATAACTGATTCTAACAATCAAGATCATTTACTGTCTACAAATCTATTATAACAAGTATAATCTACTCTGTTGTGACTATGTTTCAAGATAAACTCCAAATACATCTTCAGCATAAACACCAAAAGTAAGAACCTACTCTGACCATTCTTGACTGAAAAATACAGTAATGTTTAACTTGGTCAATACTGTAGCTTTTAATGACAACTATTACTTCCCAGAATACTGAAATTCATACTTTAGATTTGCAGTAAAGCAAAGATCAGTGTACTCATCTTCTATACAGGAGACTACAACCAATCTCATGAAGGAGTTAGGACTGGCATACCCGTAGATAGAACCATCACTTTTCCCCATCATTTCAAGTGAACCACTGGAACATACTTTGAAATCAGAGGTCACTGTAACAGAACTAAATTTGGAGCTTTGGTAAACAAGCACAAACAATTAGACCACTTAAAAATCTGTAGTGTGGAAACTAGCATACTTCTAGCACTTGTGCTCTTACATCTCTGTTCTAAATTTACTCCTATTTCAGCACATTCAGTGTTGCCAAATTATCATACCTGGTTATGTAAATCAGGATCTCTAAGTATTTGTAAAACACTGTTGCCAACTTTATGAAATAAGTCATTCTGAACTGAAAAGGGAAACTATAATCTTCCACCCTTCCAGCAAAACATAGCCACTACCTCCAGTAGCCACACTGGTATGGAATTTCAATGTTCTTTTGATGCAGAACATAGTATGGATGTGTGCAACAAGCTGATCAGCAATATCTTTTTATCTACAGTTCCTGCATACCTATAAAACCAACAATAACACCATATTCCTGGTACTGATTACATGAGACACTTTATCTAAACTGAAATTTACCTCCCAGCTCTGTCACCATTACCTTTCTCAACTGAGCAGCAGTGCCCTTCAATAATACTTGGGCATTTAGTGAGGATTTAAGAACAAATAATTGTCAAACGTACCCAATATTTGCCAGCATTTGCAATGCAGCTCCAACATGACCTAGACAAAGGAGGAAAAAAAGGCTTCCCCTTCTCTACCTCACAGCTCAAATTAACCACAAAGAGTCAAAGAAAAATGGATATTCCATCCATCTGCACATGCATAGGAAATGATAAGCTTTCTCTTCCACAGGACCAGTAATTTCTTACATGCAAGTGAAATAAAGCCACAGTTTGCCCCTCAAGGTTCACTGGCTTGGAGACTAGAAACTAAGTCTGATCACAATACACATTCTGTATCTGAATAAAAACTATACCTAATTCCTAAAAGGAGAACCAAAACGTAAATAACTGACACAGCAGGAGCTTGATGATCACTGAATTCCACTGAGGTTACTCCTCTTCTCAACACACAATAAATAATCTTACCAACCGCATCACCATGCCTCACTAGAATATAATGATTTGTTTCAGTCTAAATCTCTCAATTTTAATTGTTTACCAGATTAAGAACACTGAGGTACTTTAAAACAGGAGAAGTACTGAAAACCTGTTAAAGAACATCCAGTTTGTGTGGAAAAATCAGTAATAATTCCCCAAACAATTAATAAATAAGGCAAGAAAAGTATGAAATTATGCAGGGATTTTTAATTCAGTCTGTATGTCAATGTTTTAGTATTCAAATATAGAAAAATTCCTTTTATAAAATACAAAATTATGCTTACTATTATACAACAGGAATTCAGGAACCTATAATAATTAAGTAACTTCTATTGTAGATAACTTGCATTGGACAGGCTTGCAGTCATAACTGTTAATACAATATGGCATATAAACATATAAAAATGTTTTAGCATCTACATTTAAAAATATAATTCAACTAGGGAACAGCAAAAAAGAAAATTAACTATATGAAACTGATATAAAGTGTGACTCTTCATTAAAATTCTGATTCTTATGAGCAGACTTAAACATACAGATTTTTCACAGATTTTTCTAAAAGCATGCTAAGTAACATAAGTTAGCTATCTAGGTTCCAATTTTTGTCTGGTTACTGTCTTGGCTCACTGGAGCAAAATTAATTAATTTCCATTAATAAAAAAACCAGACCAAGAAGTTATTTGAACTATCCAAGCCTCTCATAAGTCAGAACATCACTTACCTCTTCCTTCTTCCAATCTGTGTCTCCTGTTTACACGTTGCCGCTTTTCTTCTTGCCGTAACTGAAGGTGCTCTTCAATATTAACTCCAGGAACAGGGACAGCTATGCAGATTAATAAAATAAAATATGCAAAACTATCTTAAAAAAAATCATTATAATGGTAACAAACCCTAGAAGTAGTTAGTAAATGAAAACTGAAACCTAGTTACCACCTGTTCTTTATGTGGCTCTGACAATATTTAGAAATAATAGAGTTGAATGAGTTTGGAGAAAAGTTTAAGGGCCTTATGCCTGAATTTCCTGCTTTTAACAAATCTGCCAGAATTCCAACATCACTGAATAGCATTTAGTGTTTTCTTTCTATCAGGCATATACATATTTAATTATGCACTATCATGGTTATCTCAATTTTCCCCAAAAAAGTTTCAGAAACCATTATTATTAAAAGTATTAAATTGCTTATATTTTAAAACTGTTGTAAATAAATTAGGTACGTTTAGTTTAAGAATGCTTTACCACTGTATGCTCTGTGCTTACTAAGAAGCATGAAATTACTTTAAGACACATAATAGAACTGTATGTAAGCCTGACAAACTAGCTCATTTACTAAGAATGTGAAACAAACTGAGAAGCACTTTAAGAAAACACGACTTGAACACAACAATAAAACTACTGTAAGCACTACCTTTTCTCCAGTGCTTTTTCACCAAATGGCAACAGTCTAAAATATACCTTGCCTCCAATATCAAACAAGAACTCCACCTGAAAGCACTGTCACTTTTCTCCAGATAAATGTGCTCAAAGAGCTGAACACTGTCACCTCAAACTATGCCAAGCCCGACACAGGACCAAGACCTGCTGTCTATCCTGCTAGGAGAGGAGTTAGAAATGCAGAGGTTGGAACAAAAACTGTAACTCCTCCCTGGTCATGCATAAGAATAAACCTATGAAACAGAGCTGCTATTGCCACATTCACTATCAGTATAAAGCTACATCTGTGATAGCCATGTAGAGCAAATTACATTTAGAAATATCTGTATGGAAGTATCAGGACTGCACAATGACATTATTTGGGGTACTCAGTGTTAACTTATCAAAAGAACCATTTCTAGTTTCTATCTAACCTTTGCTTTGGGGAAAAAGAAATCCCACACTCAATATAGTCCAAACTTTTCTATTATTTTTCCCTCCCCTCACCCTCCATAAATTGGTGAGATGTGTAAACACTTGAAGTTACACATCTCATTATTTTACTGTCCTTTTCTATACTAGTTACTATACCCATACATCCGCGCAGGATTAAGGGCTCATGTAAATCTAGATGTCAAAATAAGATAAGGAAGGAAAGTCTGATCTCCAAAAACCTGTAACCATTACAAAAACTTGTAACAAGTATCCAGGATTAAAAAACAGAGATAAAAGACCTTCCAAGGCAAGATCTCCCCCCACAAAAAAAAGTGCAGTAAGAAAATTAGAAGCCATCTTGTGTCACTTACCCAGCAAGAGATCTAAAGGTATCATCTCTTTTACAGCATCAAGGATTCCTCTTTGCCTTGCTTCCTGGCCATCCAGTTCTCTAGCACACGCCTTGCAGCAGCCACATACTGCACAGCCTGACTCACCTGAGCCACAGCCACAGATTCTGCAGCAAACAGAGTTGTTTTATCACTGTCTTTTATTTTTGTGCATTACTGATGTCTTGGTAATTAAAACATACATCATTACCTTGTTCTATCTGTGTACATGTAATTTTTACTGAAATAAACAGAGAGTATAGCTAGTTTAAATCCTAGCTGCTGCTGCAAGGTGCCAGGGAACACACACTGATCATATGTATCTGGACTGACTTCTCAGCATTACATTTTCGTTATTTAGACATACAACATGTTAAAACATAAACAAGGAACCAATAAGCACATGCAGTGCTGGAGAAATAGTAATGACATTATGTAAAGCAGTGGCCTTTTATGCAGCTCAACCCTGAAGTAACAGATAAAGGCAACTGGAATGGCAAGATAAAAACCTTCCATCATAGGATGAAAAAGGTTATCCCAAAGCCAGCAGCTCTGTCAAGAGACAGATTATATTAGCATTCATCTTCAACAGCTTCTATTAAAGAACTACACACTACAGAAATGTAAAAAATGCATTTCAAATTAAATCAATAGTAACCATCACAAGTTTTTTTTAACCACAAAATATTTTAACCACTTCTAATATAAAAGAACAGATTATTTTTAGAGATAATGCTACCTTAGATTGAAGTCTGAGAACACATCAGCTCAGTGTACTTTCAACATGTGCTTTAGCCACCCAACACACAACAGCAAGTATATTTCCACACGTTTGCTTACCCTCCAGGTACTCTGTCAGGGCGCCCACTGCTAACACAGCTGGCTCCATAGCCTGTGCAATCCCCACATACAGTGCACACCATACACTGCTCCAGCTTCCATTTATGCATTCCTGGAGGACACATCATGGACTTCTCATCTTTTTCATCCAGTTCCTCTTCTAAGTCTTCATCCATTGCTGTTGCCATGTTCTCAACTCCAAAACCTGTTCAAACATTGAAACAAGAAAACTTTCCTAAGGTCAACAGTGGCTACTGAGGAAGGTCTGAAGAATGCTTGCCAAGCAGATTTTCAAAGTGATGACTGGGCCTGCTTGATTTGCATACACTTTTTAAACTTCTTGGAGCATGGACTCAGATATATTTCTGGGTTTCAGAACTAAAAGGGAAAGGAAGCATTTATATTCAGTACACAAGTAACAGGGTGTTTACTTGCCACATATAAAATATTCCCATCTGGTAATGGTGAATAGGAATGATTTGACATAACTATATTTAGGAGCAACAGAAACGCTGAGTGGAAAGAGATGTAGACTCACACTGATGCCCTGTTTAGGCAAACAGCCACAAGACTAAATGCAAAGAATTGTAAAAGAATCAAGATCTTTATTTTTTTTTACCATAACTCAGTTTATTAGCACATGCAGAACACCACATACTTGATGAGCAAAAAAGCATCCATACCTGCTTAAGCTTACTGCATATACTTAGCTTTAGTATTTTTAGGTTTATATTTTATGATTTGTACTAAAATGCTTAGCTATGTTATCACTTGTGAGGTTTTCCAGCACACAAAACAAAAGGAAAAAATCTAGGTCCTCACCTTTTCCTCCCTGGCTCATGGAGCCCGTGTCTCGTCCACACTGCCCTTTATTATTTACACCAAATGTCCAAACTTCTCCATTCTTCATTAATACACAGGTATGAGCTTTGCCCATGGCTACTTGAGTCACAAAATGGCCTTTCAAATCTGTTACTAAACCTGTGAGATATGAAACAGTTGAGTGGTAAATTGCACTTTCTACCTGAGAGGCAAAAGTCAGCGGATTTAACAAAATCGCTACAGGGAACTGACAATTTTACAGTTACCAGCAAGGGAGGAAAGCAGCGGATAGAGAAAACAAGCGCTAGAATAGAAGTGAAAGAAGAACTAGGCCTAGACTATTTGTTCTCCAAAGGAAAGCCAAAACCAAACTAAGCCTTGCTGCAAATCACATGTCTGAAAGAAACCATTTTAAAGGAGTCATAATGCCCGTAGGGCTTATTTCTTTAATATTTCATTTAAATTGATACGAACAAGATCACCTGCAAATTCAAAACAGGCTGCCTCGTGAGCAGAGATACACGGCTTGACTTCATGCAGACATCTTGTGTCTGTTACAGTTCCTGATGTGGCCATTCTAGTGACAGATTATTACAACAAATAATTTTATTTCCCACCCCCTTCTTTAGTGGAAACATTAATTTGGGTATTTGCTACCAGTGTTGCTATGTATTTTTACAGAACTTGACACAACTGCTTTCTTTCTATCCTGTCATGCTGCTGAATCAGAAGATATTCAGAAATCTATTAGGAGAGCAAGAAACACACAAACATCATTTCCACAGGCTAAAAACTTCCCAACTCATTTCAATTACGCTGAGAAATCACTTAAAAGACAAATATTAGCTTACTTGTACTGTCAGAGTAAATGGCATCTTTTCCAAACATGTAGAGTTCTCCATCTTTTGAAACTACAGAACTGCTTCCATTATTGCACGCTGTAGATATGACAATCTTTCCTTCCATTTTAATAATTTTTTTAGGTTTATATGGTTTTGACTGCCGTCTGCTCTTAGCTTTAGAGAAATAAATTGCAAGTCATTAAACCAAAACAACTTCAAAGGTACAGTAACATTTGTTTTGTAATTAGGGGTTAGTTTTCAGACTGCTAGTGAAAAAAAAAAAAATCAATTTGGTGTAATTTTTATTGGATTACACTAGGTATTTCTAAAAAAAAATTAATGGCAAGCAAAATCATGATTAGATAGCTATCTTTCAGTAATGATTCTTCAAGTTGTTATTGTATAACATATAGACACACACTGAACTAACTTTATGAACTTTACAAAGCAGCACACTAGTAAAAAAGTCCTTATTGTCATCTAAGAAGAATATATGACAATATACACACAGTAAGTTCACAGAGCTATGTTACAAAAGTTCATCTTTTAAAAAAGTATTAAATTCTCTATTTATTAATCCAATTCTCTATTTATTAAACCCATATTTAGAAAAACTCAGAGTCACATTAGATTTCCACAAGAGGAAAAAGGGAAGAAGGAGTACTAAAAAGCCCCTCAAACCCAAAATCATTGTTTGCAATCTCGCCTCAAAAAACCAGCAACAACATAGCTTGAAACTGGATAAAACAACTGTAAGCCACCATTACTGCATGTGAATTTTCTACCAAGTCAGGGAACTGCCAGCTACATTAATCTGCTGACAGTTGCCAACTTTCTTACCTACACACCTTGCTGACAGAAACCCACTCTCCCCAGTCATGTTTCAAAGAAATCAAGGGGAAAAAATAAGGTAAAACTTGTGCACATCCACTCTGAGCCAAATTAGAGAATAGGAAAGAGAATCAGGTGAGTCAGAAGAGAGCTGAACTTCTTTTAAAAGAACTCAGAAAGACCTTGATTAGGTCTTTGAGCAGATCCTTCTGTAAGAAGATCTGGTAAGCACTGAATCTTCTCACCTAAGCTTTGTTTAAACTCAAACAGCAACAGCAATTTTCTTCAAAGCATTACACTTTTATTTAATCTGAAATTATAAATTAAATATACAACAAAAAATCAGTTTAATTGTATTTTGGGTAACTTTCCAATAACTGCACAAAGAAATCCTAAAAATTGTGCTTTTTAAATGCATGCCCTGAAATCTTCTTACTTAAATCTCTTAAGTTTACCCTACGTTTGCTGGAGAAAGCAGGGTGATTTTGCCCCACAGAGTTTTCAGCAGATTTGCATTTAAGACAACACTACAAAGTTACCATAACACATACCAAGTGTGTTATCCAGACTCTTCCATGGGAGTACTACTATTAACTTCCTCTCCCCTGAACACATTCTAGAATCCACTCCATATGCATTATCAAACCTTAAAATACATTCTTGCCTGTATTTTAGCTATATTACATGGGAAAACCCACACATTCTTGGGGTTGGAGCAGTTATTTGTTTGTGGGAATAAAGAGTTAAACATGCTTTGTTTCTGCATGTGCTATGCCATACCTCACATATGCAGCCCACCTGAGTTGTTAACTTTCTTGAAAGGCAGAACTCCTACACAGTTAACTGAGACAAAGCTGGACTCTACCACTACTGTTCAGCAGTATTTTAAATCTATTTTTAAATTGTACTTTAAATGAATTTTTCAACGCTAACCAACTACTACTTATAAACATTAATTTTATACCAGCATTTTGAGCGTTACTATTATTTTTCTAATTGACTGCATTGAGGCACCAAGATTTCAGTCTTAAAGTTAAATTCTACAGCTATCAGACTGAACTTTTCCAACCTGCTTGTTAAAAATATATTCTCTGTGATAACATCGAGCTACACTACTGAAACAGAACACTGAGAATTTGAGTTAGGTTTCAATATGAAATACACATTACATTATCCCATTAAAATGTATGCATCAGAAGGCTGTCAACCCAAAAATACCAGCTTTAAGATATTAATGAGCTAGGTATTTATCAAAACACATTAACCTCTTTTTTCTTTCCCCCTTTTCATTAACACAATAGTCTGTTTTCAAAAATGAAGCACTTAATTTATTATCACAGCAAGACCACAGCCCAAGGCACCTAAAACCATCTTTCTCTGTCTTATAAATCATATTTCAACCCTAAAGACACAACTTCAGAGATCCAAACTAGGAAATGTATTGAAGAGGAATTTGTTAGTCTGAAGATTAAAATAAACTGTCTTCTCTAATGCCTGAAGAGGTGCTTGATCAAGTACAGAAGACTGCTTCTACAATTTCTAATCAATGTACCTCTTCATTAGAGAGAAGCATTTCCTGGCAAAATATCCGTTCCCAAAGTTCTCTAAAACAACAGTGGGGAGGCAAAGAAGTTTGGCTCTTTGTTTTTCTGAGAAATTC
>VZTU01023548.1:4464-17894 GCA_013400835.1 Zapornia atra
GGGGGGAGAGGCGTTTATTGGTTTCAGGTAAAGCAAAGAAAACTTACAACAATGTGACCATTTAAGACACAAGAGCATATGACTGCAGGGTTTTTTTATGAACCCTTGTCTCTGTGCTTATTCAGCTGTTACATCCTAGCAAGACCCATTTGTCAATATTCCACTGTAATTTTGCAAAGACTTAGTGATAGCCCTGCTACTGACAGAATTAGCTCCTATTTATGATTACATGTTTGTATGGCCCATGGCAAGTTATGAAACCAAATATGTTGTTAGTTGGAGCAATGCAGTTTACAGTTCATCGGGCTTTGATCATCTGAGCATGAGCCATCTTTTGCCACTCCCCTCCCCTTAGAAAATAGTTGGGCTTTGTATGAAATTACTACCGATGACTTGATGACTTGGAGTAATTTTATTTTTTTCTTGTCCCTTTCAGCAGCTATTTTAAGATACATTTTCAGAACTGCTGTCTTATTGTAAGAGCGTGCAAAAATGTTTGAGGCAGGATTCCCAGGAATCATTTGGTAGACAGGAAATGTGTGTGTGTAAACAGAGAAATCTGGCTTAAATTTTAGGATTTTTTTCATTTTAATTTGAAATATATATACAAAAAAAAGAACAGTCTCATTAGTTGATGTTCTCTGATCCCTGCTTCTTTTCTAAAATAATAAAAAGCAGAAAGTTCAAGGATTTATTTCTTCACACAGGAAGGAAGTATCTGTTCATATATTAAAGAAGGAAAATATCCTGTTTTGAATTATTCAGCCAGAAGGCCAGAGACTTAAATACTGTAATTCAATTGAATTGTTCTTGTTTCACTCTGTTTGGTCCAAATAATCCTATGATTTTTATTTTTTTCTTTATATTGCTAAACTGAAAACTTCATAGCCAGTTTTGTTCCATCTGTTTGTCAGCAAGGCAGTCACATTTGGGCAGGTGCTCCTGAAGCCAGGGAGGAAAGGAAGGAGTGTGGGGAAAGCAGGAAGAAAAGCCCAGTTCATTTCAGAGAGGCTTCCACTGTGTCACCCTCTGGTGTTGCCACACATTTCTTCCTCTTTTTTCTTTCTAATTCTTACTGAATTTATTAGGAAAGAAATAAAACATGGGTTTAGGAAGCAATTCTCAGTGAAAGTGTGTAGGTTCATATCACAACCAGAGATCCGTGAGCTTCTTAATTTGCACAGCAGACTTGAAGGCTGAACTGAGTACTGATGTCAAGTTAGTTACTCAAACCCTTAGTTTCTCCTGATTAAGAGTATAAGAACATCTGTTTTCTGCAAAGCAGTGTATGTGATAAATTTACAATTTATATACCCATGAAGAATGTACGTTGTTCAGTGAGTGAGCATTTCAATGTTTAATAGCTGTAATTAGAATTATACCCTGAAATATTTTTATATTTTTCCTTTTTTTCTCTTTTGTCTTTTTTTCTTTTCTTTTTTTCTTTTTTTTTTTCCCCAAGCATGTATCTGTATTGAAGACTTTGATTGTGAGAAATGTGTGGCAAAACTATGGTGGGCCTGCTTTGCCTAGCCCAGACTCATCACCCTGAGTACTGGCTTACCTGGTTCCACGTGTCTCTAGCTGTTTCATTCTCTGCAGTTGAGTGATATCAAATCACATGGACTCTATTTCCACAGAAAGGAGCAGCAGAAGCTTGGAACAGTCTATACTTCCTATTCCCTCCTTCCTGGCCTCAGTGTTTTATAGCAAAGTGCTGAAGCAAAGCCAAGTAACAACACATGATATCAGTGGCTATCTGTTGGGCCTCAAACAAGTGTGTAGGGAGGAGTACATATTGCTGGGCTAAGAGATCCCATATGCTAGGGTGTGAAGGAAGAGAAAAATATCTGGACACCATTTTGTACTGCAGATTTCTCTGTTGGATAGGGTGAGTGAAATGAGAGGACAATGCAGAAAAAACTTTCTTTATTGTAAACCAATACAAACATGCTAAATCTCGTCCAGAAGTTTCTGGAATAGTCTGCTATTTTGTAGTGTAGTCATTGTTTTGATTTTTTTATACCAGTATTATGTAGGTTTCATAAAGGGGTTGGGTTTTTTCAGTATTGTTTAGCATTCCACACAATCACTAGTGTGCAGGCACCTGTTTAAACCGTTTGCAAATACACAATGGAGTAAGTAATTAGGTACCAGTCTTCATTAAATTTCTGTTTAATATCTTAACTCAGTGCACCCAGTGCTCTGTGGAAGGTGAGGCTGCAAAACAGCATGGGGAAAACTCCAGTCTTTGCCAAAGATCTTCTGTTTACCTCATTTATGAACATGGAGCAGCGATGTATTTTTAGTACAAGTTTGGCACCATATCACAGGCAAAATGAATTGCATGTGATTGAGCTTGAGGAATGGCCTTTATCTTGCTCACAACAGTATGGATACTAATCATTTCACCTGAACAATTACTGATATCTTCTTGTATTCATATCAGCTCCCGTACATTGCCAAAGACATTCGGAGGCAATTGATGGCAGTAGTGTTTTATGTCTGTTGTATTGTGCAGTGTCGAGCAGGCTATCCCAGAGGAGATGAAAGATCTGGCCAACAGATGTCTCAGAAAGTATGAGCCTGGTATTTAGTGATATTTTCATGTCTTTCATGTGGACTTTGGAGAATTCCAGCCTATATGCTCCAGAAGGCTGATCTTAAGGCAACCTTTCATCAGCAGTCCATCCATGTAGCAAATGATCTACAAGGCAGAGCTCACTTTACCTCTGGTGGACAAAATCTGCCAACACATTTGCTTGACACTGCTCTTACTTTCTGTACCACGTAACCATCAGCGTTGTTGTTTACTTGATGAGAATATGATATGATCCAAATGCAAAATGGCTGAACTTGCCAAAAAGCTGAACCAGTTGAATATGGTCAATTTTAAGACAATTCTTTACTCAGAACATGGGCCATTGAATAAATTGTTTTGCCCTGCACTGAGTCTGCATATGGACATATGTCATAGTCATATAAGTACCACTATTGATGTTTACATGGCACAGAAAGTAAGCACTCTATTTTCAAAACTTCATTTTTTTAAATTTAGTTTAAATCAGAGCTATCTCATGCTTTTTCAAAGAGAAAGAAATCCATCACTGCTTCCTTCATCAAAGGGAATGAATCTGTTGCCCTGAGAGAAAGTGTTGCTCTGCTTCTGAACTTGATGATGTAGAATTTTAAAATCCCAGTCTTTTTGACAGCTTTTGAAATTATTGACCAGAATTTTTCTTCACATTTTTTCACATATCCACACACAGGCACATAGCCATTCCTACATTTTTTTCTTACCTTCCATGGCAGCCAAAGAGCACTTTGGTTTTTATTTTGTTTTTCATTTATTGGTTGTTTGACTGGTGCTTGGGTTTTTTTGGAGGGAAGGGGGGGAGAGAATAAGAACTACCTCATATATGCTCACTCCTGAAAAGTAAACAGGAATTAGAACAACAATTTCTTTACATCTCACATCCTTAACATTCTTATCACATGTCCAAGCTAGACACTATATGTTTTGTTTTCTTTTCAGATAATCTTTAATGATGTGGTTTGTCTCAGGCTGTGAGCTTGTGGTTGTGTCCTTGTGACAGTGATTGCTGTTTTCTGGCTAGTGCCAGGAAATAAGTGTAGCCTATGGATTAGAAGGTCCCCATAACATTTCTTATATCTTGACACTCTTATGCATATCTAGCTCTTTTAATTGCTTATAAATGTCAGATCAGAATCCAGCCTTTGTTTTATATACTGACAAAAAACGTGATCCTTTTTTTCATGATTACAAAGTTACAGTGTTGTAGAAAAGCAAAATACTGTGTGAGGAAAATTTCATTAGATCCATACCCTTCTATTAAAAAGGGGAGGAAAATCTCCCAAGTTTATGTATCAGAAGATCGATCTTTTCAATGAGTGTGTATCAACAATCTCTTTATATGATCCTGCTTCTTCAGCTGCTGTGTTAATGAATCACATGTTATTCTCGGTCTGTGGCATCATCAGATACATAAAGCCTCTCTTCTACCTCTTTAAGCAATGATGCTTATCTAAAATCCTTAAATCTCATTTTCCAGTTATCTGATAGCCTGGCCTAGGAAGTAGGTTGTTGCGGTCAGTATCTGATAAAATAAACACAAACACAGCTATTAGGAGTTGTGGCTGTAGCTAACACTCTGGCTGCTTTCTGGCCTGTCACCATGAGATCTCAGTTCCTAATGCCACCTGAAATGTTTTTAATTTTAAAACCAAAACCATCTTCACAGCATGTCTCTAATTTTTGATTAAATAGCCAGATTCAAAAAAATGCTTTTCAAAGGAAGGCCCACTAATGATGCATGACACTGAAGATCTAATTTAGAACCTGTACTTAGCCAAATGGTATAGGGTTTTTTGTAAATAATATTTAGCTTGTATGACATATCAAAGTACAGTGATGTCATTAATTATTCTTCCTAGTCTTATTTTTCTAAAGACAAGGTGAAGCATCAGAATTGAATGAGCAGGGCAAGCAATGGAAAAATGTATAAAAGTAAAAAAAAAAAAATCCTACTTCTGTGGAGTTTTAGACTCATTACCCTCAAATACAGCCAAATGCATGACTGTAAATGAAAGCAGTAACAGAGCCATCATTTCTTCTCAGTGAGTGCATTTGCATCCAGAGCCTCTTGACAGCTGTGCTGAAGATCCCAAATCATTGACTATAACCTCCCTAAGTTCTTTTGGGTTTTTTTTAACATTTGTGTAATGTGAAAATGAACGTTTTAGTGAAGGTATAGATTGTGTTTAAAGGATCTAGTTAAATGTCTGTTATTTACTCTGTCCACATGCATCGATTTCCATTGAAAAAGATTTTTAGTAATACCTATTTACAAATTTCAGGTTCTTGTGACTGACTTGTCTGTGCTCTGTGAAAAGGGGGCATTGATGGAGCGAATATTGTAATTGAGTTAAATAGCAGCACTTTTGGAGTAACCAAAGAGAAAAGTGAGATGTCAGCTTCCTTTTTTTATCCTTACTAAAATCCATTCATGTCTCATTGCCTGGAGCTTGAACCCTTTTTAGTTTAAAACATAGCAGATGTTACCCAACCACAGGCACAGCTTAACTCACCTGAACATACACAATTCTGATGGAACAGATGGGCTGTATTCAAGGGGGTTGAACAAGCTTCAGGTGTCTCCACCAGCTCCACCGTGGGGTTCTCCATGAGCTGCAGGTAGAATCTCTACTCTCCATCATCCTCCATGGGCTGCAAGGGACAGCCTGCTCCACCATGGCCTTCGCCATGGGCTGTAGGGGAATCTCTCTCTTTCTGATGCCTAGAGCACCTCTTCCCTGCCCTTCTTAACTGACCTTGGTGTCTGCACAGTTTCTTACATCTTCTCACTCCTTTATCTGGTGGCAAAAAGGTGCTGCTTGTAGGGTTTTTTTCCTCCTAACTACGTTATCACAGGTACTGCCACTGTTACTGATTGGCTTGGCCATGGACAGCGGTGGGTCCACCCTTGAGCTAGCTGGCATTGGCTCTGTTGGAGCTGGGGGAAGGTCTAGCAGATTCTCTCAGGAGCCACCCCTGCAGCACCCCTGCCAGAACCTTGTGACACAAACCCAAAACATGTACTCTTAACATAGCTAAAAATGAAATTTGCATCTAATTTGTCTTTGAATGGAGTAAGCCAAGGAATCCTAAATGCTAAACACTGTTAACATCATCTCCTGATACTCACTCTAGTAAGTTTGTATGTAAAATGCTTTTTAAAATTATTTTGATATGGAAATAGTAGTAGCTGTTTATTTTTTCACAAATCTGGGCTTACAACAGGAAAATATTCCAAAGAACCACCTCCTGAAGCTCTTGAATTTCCCAGAGAGTAGCAGTGTAGTATCCAAAGATTTAAAGTGTTGACAGGTTTTAGTGTTATTAAAGATTTTTTTATTATCAGCTTCAAAAAATACATGGTTATTACTTAGTCCTTCTTTACTCTTTATCTTCCAAATACTTTTTTGTTCTTATTTCTGAAATAGGGAATTTTAAAGAAAAAGGAAAAGTTGGCTTGAAATTGAATCAAATTTCCCATGTGACATGAATTTAAAACACATTAAAAGTTAGATGACTATAAACTTGTGACTGGTCTGGTTTTTGTTTTTTACCTTGTACTTCTTCCTGACTGTCCTTCCTTTGACAAAACTGCAAGATGAAGTACAAGGGTTTTTTTTTCTGTTGTTTCTATTTATTTCCCCAGCTTGATAGAACATTTGGGTTATCTTCCTTTGAAATTGTATATTCTTTGAATGTACAGTATTTAAGGGGTGAGGATGAGGCGTGCTTTTGTTTGTTGGGTTTTATAATTCATTGTCTCCTGACAGTTGTGTGTGTTTGTTTTCATAGAGGTAGAAGAACTTGAAAAAAGGCTTATAGGGACATACTAGCTAAAATTTGTGTAGTGTGGCAGAGTCAGGAGGGGAAGACCTGAAGATTCTTTTCATTTTAATGGGGAAAAACTGCATCTGGGGTGTTAAGAGCCATTTTGGGGGGTGGCCTGAAAGTATCAGGAGCCTGATGAGTGAGGTTATAGATCTCTAAAGATTTTTGAAGCATATGTTTTGGATGCTTACTTGAACCAATGCTAAGCTCTGAAGCTGAGGTTACCATTTACCCATCTGAAATTTTTATTCCTGTATTCAAAAAAAGATGTAGAACCCAGAGCTTCCCTTGAATGCTGTCAGGTTTAATAATGCATTTTTAGATAAGTTTGAGTCATGTAGGTCATGAATGACTGACATGCATAACAGTAAGATTCAGATTTTATGAGAGTTATGTATGTATACATTCAACCCTTTTTGTGAATGAATTTTTTAGGGTCCCTGAAATTTCCATTATTAATTTACTTTTTTGTATTCTGAAATAAATAATTTCTGTAATTTCAGTCTTATGCATTTAGAGAAATCATGTAGATACATGATGCTGAGAGAACAGTTAGTTTTCTGAGTTTGTTAGAGTTCAGAATAAAATATGTTTGAAGATGTCGCCTAATAAAATTTTCCTGTAAGTTTTTTCCTAACAGAATCTTGTGATTTTTTCAGTATTTGTTGATGTATCCTTCTTATAAATGGACACTACACAGTTATGCTTGTCTTCTAATTTTCCTACAGGAATATACTCTAGTAAGTAAAGAACTTTTGTAAGTCTATAAAATCTCTCAGGGTCAATTAATCATTCAGATATTTCTCTGGAATCCCTGTGATACTCACTACATTTTTGGCTTGAAACATTGTTTGCTTTTAGCAGTTGTAAGAATGCAGTCATGCCCAGCTTTCTTCCCTAATTGTCTTGTCTTTTTATATAAGGCAGGATTGAAAAGAAGCATTGCCAAAGGTTAAAATAACCTTTATTAGGGTGCTAACCTATTTATCTTCACCACATAAAATACGTGAAAAAGCATGAAAGAGAAACCCAGGGAAAAATGCTATTTTTCCTACTGCTTGCAGTTCAGAGATATGTTTTGTATAAAATTTTTATCCACTAAGCTGTCTAATTAAAAATAAGTCTGTATACAGTTTTTTATATAAAATAATTCAAATCAACATATTTGCATATAGTTTTAAATGACAGAACGTAGACTGAATTTTTGTGGTATTGGAAATGGAGTAATAATGCAACTAACAGATGATTCATTTTAGGATGTTCCTATTTTATATTACCTTAGCTTTTGAAATTTTTTTGAAAGTCTATATCTGAACTTTCTAACATTGAACTTGAGTTTCTCAGAAAAGCTAGCCCACAGAGTGATATGATTCCTAAAAAGACAGGATGAATGAAAAGGCTAAACACACAAAAATATTCAGGTCTTTCATTTCAAAGGAAGTTTTCAATCACAGGCTATCAGCTCTATAACTGAGTATAGAAAAGTGATCTGGTCATTCTGTTATCAGCTCTAACAGCTATAAAGTTGTGATTTCTTAAGAAGTTTTTCAAATCTTACTTATGCTTTTAGAGAAGAAATTTCTAGCAGATAATACATCAGCCTTGGCAGAAATGAAGTTTAGTTTAAAAATAAATGAAGGATGTTGTCCTGGAGTAGCATGATATTTGAATGAAATATCCCACAGAGTGAAATATGTTTGCCAGGAACCAAGAGACAAAATTACAACTTTCTGCCAAATGAAAGACAATACAGTATGGCTGGCTGTGGTATGTCCTTTTCTGTTGTGAGCATCCACAGGGTTAACCTTCAGCATATGAACCTTCCGCCTGACCACTCCTTCTCCCAATCTGAGCAATTATTTAACTTGCAGGATGTCTAACATTAGTCATGTGGCATGTATTGCTTAAAAAGAAGCTTATATCATATAGTCAAATAGCTGGCAAAAGTGCTCACCAAGCCACTTTCCATGATATTAGCAGTCCTGGCTAACTTGGGAGGTCGCAGTTGACTGGAGGTTAGTCAGTGTGATGCCCATCCACAAGAAGGACTGGAAGGAGGATCCAGGGAACTACAGGCCTTTCAGTCTGACCTCAGTGCTAGGGAAGGTTATAGAGCAGATCATCTTGAGTGCCATCATGCAGCACACACAGGATAACAAGGTAATTAGGCCCAGTCAGCATGGGTTTATGAAAGGCCCATCCTGCTTGACAGCCCTGATCCTCTTCTTTGACCAGGTGACCCACTAAGTGGATGAAGGAAAGGCTGTGTTTGTTGTCTATTGGACTTTAGTTAGCCCTTTGACGCTGTTTCCCACAGCATTCTTCTGGAGAAACTGCTCACAGCTTGGACAGGTGTGCACTTCACACACATTGTGAATTGGCTGGGTGGCCAGGCCCAAATAGTTGTGGTGAATGGAATTAACTCCAGATAGCAGGAGGTCACAAGTGGTGTTCCCCATAGCTCAATGTTGGGGCTAGTTCTTACTCATCTTTATCAATGATCTGGTCAAAGGGACTGAGTGCATTCACAGTAAGCTTGCAGATAACACCAAGTTATGAGTGGGAGTATTGATCTGCTTGGGAGTAGGAAGGCTTTACAGAGGGATCTGGACAAGCTGGATTAATGGGCTGAGGCTAATTACATGAGATTATGCTGGTCCTGATCTCGAGTCACAGCAACCCCATGCAACACTACAGGGTTGGGGAAGAGTGGCAGGAAAGCTACCCAGCAAAAATGGACCAGGGAGTGTTTATCAACAGTCATCTGAAAATAAGCCAGCAGTGTGCCCAGGTGACCAAGAAAGCCAACAGCATCCTGGCTTGTGTCAGAAACTGTGGTCAGCAGGACTAGGAAAATGATGATTCCCCCATACTCAACACTGCTGAAGCTGCACCTCAAACTAATGGAAAGATTCATCCTGATTTATATTGGGGTTTTATGTTCACTTGTTACATATTATTAAAAATGAATTTGAATGTTGAGAAGGCAGATAGTTTGTGAAATCCGATTGGAAAAGGGCCATTCTCACTGAGAATGACACTAATGGTCTGCCTCACTGAGGGGAGCAGAAGTCCAGAAAAACAGGTTAAACAGAACCAAGCAGTTGAACATGAGGGAGAAACATTTTTTTTAAAAGTAACGAATTCCACATGCTATTTCTGTGAATTTTTAATATGGAAATGTCTTTATTTTTTAATAAAAGATGTTTTTTCCCCCTCCCATTCCTCCTATTCTGTGTAAGACTTAGGAGTCATTTAGGACTCTGAGTTCAGAGAGAGTTTTGGAGATTAATTATTTGTTATTTGCTTATATTCTATAGGGTAATTATCCTAATTTTATCTTAAGATACCACATATAAATAAAATCTCTACATAAATATCAATAAAACAATTTTTCTAGCTAAACCATTGCTGTCAAACAGGGAATGAGGCAGTGATGAAATGATATATCAAAAGAAAAAGGTATAGAAAATTAGTTCTCACTAGTTTACAAAAACAGTTTCACATTTTTGTCAGATTCATCTTATGATTCTGAGACCCACCATGTTTGAAAACCTGATGTAGCTTCAGCTCCTGCAGTAGCCAACATGCTGGTCTTTCTGAGTTAATCTACACAACATCAACAATTATATGCTCTGAGTGATACAAAGGACTTGCATTCTTTCTGGACTGATACAGAGATGACCTTGCAAACACACTAACTAGATCTTTGTCATAAGAAGTTAGATTGCTACTTTTTTCCTAGATGTTAGCAGAAAGTCTTTAAACCACCAATTTCCAAGGTCTTGAAGGAATTTATCAAGGGAAGGATTGTCTTCAACATGTCCAGCTTCTTTCATTCTTTCCGTAAGCATTTGCTACTGAGCAATTCTGGAATCAGAGTACTGATGCAGATACATATTTGACAGCACCCAGAGCAGAGTTGTTCCATATCAAATGCTTTCAAATGCTTTCTTTTCAGCATGTGTTGTTAATGCCTTCTTGCATTCTCTACTTCTAACCATAGTAAAGTTTTGGGGATTGAGGGTTTGTTTGTTTGTTTGTTTGTTTTGGGGGGGGGGTCCTGTTTGTTGTTTTGTGGTGTTTTTTTATTAGGCTTATGATCTAAGAGACATGAAAAGCAGTACGTGGTAGCATTATTCACAGCTTGGATAGTTGCTTGTAGAAGTGCTTCAAGGCGGACTGTAGGTTGGACACTGTCCTGTGAGCTACTTTTTCTTTGTGGTTTAAATATGGCTCAGAACAGCCCAAATTATATGAATAGTCATTATAAAAGATTATCTAGCTCCAGAATGTAAAAATGTCTAGAATTAGATTGTATAAATAATGTTTACACTAAAACCATGCTTTTCCAGTAGCTTGTTCAGTCTCAGTTGAAGTTAGTAGAACCATTCTCACTGTTTTTTGTGGTAGTAGAATTGGATTCTGTTTCTCAGGCCACAGAAGTTTAATGTTTGATGGTAGTCATTATATTTTGCAAAGGAAGGGATAGAATAAATATTTGGAAAATTAAGGAATAACAAAATAAAAAAGGTCATCTATAATATGTCATGAAAAATGAAATCTCTAGGCTTCCAGAGTTCATTGATAAGCCGCAAAATCAAAGAGGAGAAAAAAACCTGTATGATTACATTCTCAAAGTGTAAAAATTGGATGGTGAATCAGGGCAAAAAGCTCTTGATCCTAATGGATAAATGAAAATAGTTAATACTATGGAACTTTTAAAATTCAGAAACAAAACCCCAAACCAAATATAGTGACACCGTCTTTTTGAAAATTATATCAGAGGTAATAGTGTTGTGTGGATTTGGTGGTCTTTATTCTTTCTAGTCTTGAAAGTATCTTGTTTGTATCCTGAGGAGGAGCTAAATGAAAGCTTATATAAAATAAAGAAAGAAGAAAAAAACAAAACCAACAAACCTTGCCAAGCAATAAAAATTGGTTCAAACACCACGCTAAAGTGAATTTATTTCCCTGAATTTTTAATAAAAAGTTAGAAAGGTCTATGTATATTTAGTATGCTTGTGGAAATTGAATTTTTTTTAAACTAATCAGTCTTTCATATGAAGCAAACATTGGAAATAAAGTATGGAGGGTACAGAATTGTAAACTATATTTTTGGATTAATTAATGTGTTAAAGCTAAACTGTATGTGATTTACACATATGTGCAAAACTATGTTATTTATGAAATATTTTCAGTATTTATGAAATCAATTCCTTAGTTTGACTTTAAAAATAAACATGAATATAGTATGCCTATAGCTGTTTATGTAGATTATACAATCAAACATTTTCATTTTATTAGCTTCGTAATTTATCTAAGATTGAGGGTTTTTTTCTCTTACTGAGTCAGTAGAAATGGACCCAGTTTTTAGCCTTAGGTCCTGGAAAATTTGTCATAAACTTTGTATTAGTTACTACTTAGGACTGTGTTTATGGGAAAGGTATGGACAGAAGTTTGTTGAGCATGCTGCTAACAAAATCTTTAGGAATAAACATGGAGGAAGAACATATATTTGAAAATCAATGTTAGGTTTTCCACTGACCAAAACAAACAACAGTGCAGTATATTTTTGTAGCATGATACACATCCGTAGGAGTGCCAGTACACTTAATGATAAACCAGTTGGGGTTTTTTCATCTTGCATATTTATCCCTTTGAATCATGCTTTTATGTTTTAATTTATATTTCTTTTCAACACTTAGAACACTGCAAGACATTTTATAGGCTATAAAAGAAATAAAAACACTGTGGAGAATATTAAATTAATAAATGGCAAACACTGGGCTAAGAAAATATCTGTGATAAAAGTTTCAACATAAATATTAAGGGAAAAGAACTTTAATTGGGTTATGGTACAACAATAAAGCAAAAGGATTCAACCAATGTACTGCTTTAGAGATTCTTGTTCCCCAAAAAATGACTACAGCTTTGGAGTGTTAGTTTTCATGTGTCATTATTTTGTTGATTTCTGTCACTGTTTCATCAGAGAGGTAAAAATACAAATAGCAAGCTTGCCCTGAAATCTCACAGTAGAGCTTGGATCATATTCACCAATGTATGACATTTAAGTACCCAGGTAATTAATGGACACATCATTGTAAACATCAATTAAGTTGATTGACATTTCAGTTGTACAAGAAATGGAAATCTAGCTGTCTCCTAGCTGTACTGATTCTTTTGCTAATAGAGGAGGAAAAAGATACTTCAGAAGTTTGCCATTTTTGTATACCTTTATATACCAGCAAAGTTGAAGACATGTCACTGCAGACTTTATCTGTGACCTGATTGCATGCTTACACAGAAAATAAGTGAAAAACTCTCATCTGAAAAGCTAGAAATATGTTTTGGCTAGTACAAAGACACATAAAATATAATTTCACTGACAGTTTTGCTCAGATTTTTCATAGCTAATCATTTCAACTATTCTGCCCAGAGACCCCAGGATATCACAAAACTCGAGTATATCATTAGCTTTTTGTCTGGTTAGATATGAACTTGTCGGTCTTCTGTGTCCAAATCATACCAATTTCATATATTTAAATGATCCCCTTTGGGATTTGATTTACTACAATCTGCTTCTGAAATAGATTTTTTTAACAGTGACTTTTTTTATGATTTTTTTTTTAATCATCCACTCAGTGGTTACCAGCATAAGAGTAATCAGTGAGGAGAGATAGGTTATTAGGTTGTAGGTAAAAGTAGCAGTTAAGGAACGTGGCACATTTTATTTGTTGCATGCCTCCACAGTTTTTTTTACATAGATTTCTTGATATATACAACCATATGTATATGAGAGAGGGTGTGTGGTGAAAAAGGATAATGTATATTTATCATTAATTGAAATGGTAAGAAGGGGAAGAGTTGTAAAGAGACATTATCTGTTCATAATGAGTGCATAGAATTTGTCTGGATTTATTAAATAAAAGAATGAAAACTAAAACATACTGTAATCAAAGAATACAGAATTCCAGAAACAAGGAGGCAAAGATGTAAGAATGCA